>CAIGRB010136352.1:9455-49827 GCA_903798255.1 Fraxinus quadrangulata
GTAGAAAAGTAAATTTTATTGGTGAGAAAACTTGAAAAAAGGTTAAACCATTTTTGAAAAATAAATGACGGTGTGTTGAGCACAACTGAATATGCTCATAAGACCATGTACTAAAATCAAAAGGACATTCTAAATAAAATGTTAAATTCATTGGTGGACACCCAACATTATACTTGGTGTTTCATGATCACTCAATTTTATTTTGTTTTACCATGACCAATTAACTTTATACTTAGTATTATCATGATCATCTAATTTTATTTTATTTTACCAATTATAAAATTAATAAAAATAGTACAAAGAAGTTGATGGTCATGATGAAATGTTATATAAAATTAGGTGACTATAGTAAACGTTATATAAAATTGGATGAGTTTGGTGAAATAAAATCAAATTGAATTGCCATAGTAACAATAACTATAAAATTGAATAGTCATGATGAAACAAAAATAAATTGAGTGGCCATGGTGACACCAAATATAAAATTGGGTGACCACAATTGAATTTAACCCTTTAAATAAAACATCATATTATGACAAATTATCTAAAGAGACTTATGTTTCCATGGTAAATTATGATAACAATGCGTGTGTTGAATTTATTATAAGCTTGTTTGACGGTATTTATGCTTTTATTTTTATTTTTTGTAGAAGAGTTTCCTCAAATAATTACATTAAACTAATTTCTTTTTAAAGCTTTTCTAACAATATAAAATATTTTAAAAAAATTATCCAAATATGTTTAAAAATAACTTTTTATTTATCAATTTGTAATGCTTACGTTATCTTACAAAATAGTATGTAAAATGTTGACAAAATGTAAGAAAAAATTATGGCTAGAAAAAAAAATCGGCAATTCTATATTTCATTATTTCTTTTATACGACCCTTTCGATGTTATCGAGTTAAAAAATAGGTCAATTTTAGAAGGTTAATGCACATGTTCTATCCATCTCAACAATCTCAGGCTTAAAAATAAGCAGAAAGGGTTCTTTTATTTCCCCCTTTTTCTTTCCAAGAAAATAATTATTCTAATATGGGTCCACCCCAATACAAACAGATCTGCTCGGGGGCTACTTATTTATATTTTATACTGTGGCCGACAGAACAGTAAAATTTCTTATTTTTTCCTTTATTTTGATCTAGACAAGGATTTTCTTGAACATCTACTTGCCATTAAGCATTGGATTCTATGTACCCATGGCAGCAAACAAGAAGCTAAAACGCAACAAGAAAGTCAATTTTTTCTATCTGGCAAAACGTGTGAAATCTTACAAATTATAGACCCCTTTCAATGTATAATTACTCGTCTTATTTAAAAGTTTAAGTTTCGTCCACCCTCACAAGTTTCTTTATTATTATAACTAAAATGATTGACACGTGCATGATTTTTATAAATGTTGACGACGAGTCTTATCTCTGGCTCAAATACCTAATTAATCACCTCATCGAAATATTTCAACAATTAAATATATATTACATACATACATACATTCATTTCAATTTTATCTTTAAATCAAACAATGTTTCATGTCATTTTAACGAAAGATTATAATCGATTCAGTAGGCCATAAGTTGTCGTATTTATTGATATTTGGTAAGTAGGTTATCGCATTTATTGCACTATGTGCAATGAAAATTGTCACACTTGGGGAGTATTTTGTTCTTTATTAAAATTGATATATAGAAGAGTTTGTGGCATCAATTTCTTTGTCTATTGCCGGTTTCACTCATATAAAAGGCTAGAGGAAAAACATTTTGTTGACCTAAAAATTTGTACCTCTAACGTGGCCAACAAATCCCAAAGTCTCTCAGTCCACGGAAGCTCAATTTCTGCATACTTGGACAAAACGTCAGCTACACGTGACTTCCTTCGGTGGGGATAGAGTTATCCGTACGCACTCCGACGATCAAGTCAATAAGGTAAGGAAATATACAAGTGTGAGAGAGCTTTAGACGTAAGTCTCCAATATAAAAAACGGGGTTGACTTTTGGAGAGTAGTGGATAAAATGGTGATATGGCAAAGTAATAATTTGGGAGTTTAAACTTGTATTATCTTTCACATGGCACCAGGTGTAAACTTTTATAGTGAAAATGGGTAAATGAGAGTCGTTGGATGAAAAGACACTTGATCTCACCCATGCAGTAGTTCTTATCTTAAACATCAACAATCACAAGTATTAAATGCTAATACCACTTTAGCATCCATAATGTCTAGCTTGCGGCTTTGGATTTGACCTGATGGGTTGCTAGTGGCGGTGACGACAGTTAATTGTCACATCAATCACATATCAAAGTTGCTTGGGAGATCTTGTGCTGAACTTTTTTTGTGGCTCGCTTCTACTTGCAGCCTGACTCTTCCCCATGGGATTAGTATAATTTAATGGGGTCGACAAGTATATTGGTTTGGCCGCCAAAAGATCAGTCTCATGATATTTTAGTATATTTTGGTGTGGTGCGGTGAGGTGTAGGCCCTACGTTTGCTTGCCACGTATGATATTTGGGGTCTTGTGAAGTAAGGCGTGACAATAGTCCTTGAAATCCATGTATGACTATTCATATCATGCATGGACTTTTACGTTGAGGGTTCATTGTTTTTTAGAAGAAAAAACTAGCATAACGTAACAACATATAATAGTCTCTGAAGTCCAGGTAGGACTATTCATATAAAGCGTGGACTTTTAAGTTGATGGTGTAATGTTGTGTGACTTGTGGATGCAAATGAAACCAACTGTAAGGCTAAACGAAGAGAAAGTGAGGCCTTTGCTAAAGAGGACAGTCTATTAAAGCAACTAAAGCTTGTAATAAGGTTGAATGAAGCGAAATCGAGTCCTTTGCTAAAAAGGGCGAGCCTATTGAAGCAACTGAAGCCTTTAATAAGGTTGAATGAAGCGAAAGCGAGGCCCTTACTAAAGAGGGCAAGCCTATTGAAGCAACTGAAGCCTGTAATAAGGTTGAATGAAGCAAAGGTAAGGTTCTTGCTAAAGAGGATAAGCCTGTTATAGCAACTAAAGCTTGTAATAAGGCTGAATGAAGCGAAAGCGAGGCTCTTCCTAAAGAAGGCGAGCCCGTTGGAACAACTGAAGCTTGTAATAAGGCTGAATGAGCGGAAGTGAGGCCCTTGCTAAAGAGGGCAAGCCTATTGAATCAACTAAATAGTTGAGCTTGTGCCCCTCTGAGCTTACCAGTACCACTCATGTTCCTGAACCTGTCTTACTAGAAGATTCATCAACAAACAAGTTCTAGGCTAGGGGGGTCTATTGGTTCCATTATCATGTCGATATCCGGGGCCCGATAAATTTTGCTATGAAATCTGCCAGTGCCTGCCCATTTACAGAAGTTCGTGACTTATACATAATGTTGAACTAGCTTAGATCTACATCCGACTTTATTAGCCTCCCCGAAGTATCAGGTTTCTTAAGCACTTGCTTGAGTGGGAAGTTGGTCAGCACCGATATGCGGTGGGCTTGGAAATAGGACCTCAACTTCTTGGAGGCGATTGTTAAGGAGAAAGCAAGCTTCCCGATGTCATTGTAGCGTGTCTTTGCTGATAAGAGGGTCCTGCTTATGTAATAAATAGGTAGTTGTATGTCACATTCTTCCCTTATAAGTACTGAGCTCACCTTTTCTGCAAATACGGCTAGATACAACTATAATGCTTCTTCTTCCTTGGGTTTCGAGAGCAGGGGGGCTTGTCCCAAATGCTTTTTTAGCTTTTGGAAAGCTACTTCACACTCCTCACTTTTTTGGAACCTCTTTCCTCCCTTGAGAACCTTAAAGAACGAGAGTCATCTATCAGCCACCTTTAAAATGAACCGGCTCAATGCTACAAGACGACCTGTTAGGCTTTGGACCTCATTGGGCTTGCAAGGGAATCTCATGTCTAATAATACCTTGATTTCTTCAGGGTTAGCCTCTACATCTCGCTGATTGACCATATAGCCTAAAAACTTTCCAGAGGCTACGCCAAAGCACATTTCAGTGGGTTCAGCCTCATTCTATACTTTCTCAAAACCTTGAAAGCAACCTCAAAGTGTTCAACGTGGTCTGCAGCTTCGAGGCTTTTCAACATTTCATCCACATAAGCCTCCATCGTCTTACCAATGAGGTCGACAAACACTCTGTTAACAAGTCTTTGGTAGGTAGCTTTGACATTCTTCAAACTAAAGGATAACAATAAAACCCCCTATCTGTGATGAAAGAAGTGTTTTCCTCGTCGGATGGATGCATGGAAATTTGATTGTATCCCGAATATGCATCCATAAAGCTCAATAGCTCGTATTTTGCTGTAGAATTCACGAGTTGGTCAATCATTGGAAGGACGAAATTGTCGGAGAAGTCTGCAGACTCTCTACTTGCCATTGTGCTTCTTCACAAGAATTGAATTAGATATCCGCTTCGGATAAACAACTTATCTGATGAACAATTTGAATATCAGTTTTTGCAATTCCTCCTTCAAGGCTTCGTATATTATAGATTCAAGGCCCTTTTCTTTTGCCTATGGGGAGTGAATTTAGGGTCAACAACGAGGTGATGGAAACTAACATTGGGGTCATGCCCACCATGTCTCCATGCTTCCAAGCGAAGATATCCACGTTCTTAAGTCTCATCTTGTCATCTAAATTCAACTCATTTCCCACCTAGAGCAACTTTGTGAGATCTTGTAGGTCTTTGGTGAAAAATTCCAACTCCTCAGCTGGGGTTGCTTGGGAGTTCGACTCCATGATTCGAGGATCCAACCCGTATACATAATCCCTTCTTCATGGATAGCCCCTTCTACATAGGTGTCTACCATCTCAACATCTTCCCCTTGTTCAGGGGTCGGACCTTCTATAGGTGCATCGAGTATTTTGGTGTCTATCAAAATCATGTTTGTGCTTCGAAGTTCAGACTTCCTTAAGGAGTTGAGGTGTTATTCTCTTGAACATATTTGATCATCTCGGACAGTGGTGATGCCTTGATTGGTGGGAAATTTCATGTATAAGTGATGGATAGATGTGACTACCCAAAGTTCTTTCAATGCAGGTCACCTCAACACACCATGATAAGAGGGCATGTGGTCCACAATGAGAAATTCCATGAAATGGTGAGCCGTAAAATGAGGTGTTCTTGTCTCTACAACCAACGTGATTCTTTCCCTAGGGACAATGTCGTCGCCAGTGAACCTATACAGGGGAGCGATCATGGGTGTGAGTTCATGATCTATTAATATTTTGTTATAAGTGGTTCCAAACAGGATGTTGACGGAGCTCCCATTATCCACCAACATGCGCTTCAAGTTGTTTCTTACTACAATGACTCTTACTACCAAGATATCACAATGGGAATAATGTACGCCAACGACATCTTCCCGCTTAAACGCTATTGGTGGGGTGTTGCTGGTCCCACGGGGGGTGCTATTGACCAAGTGGCTTATCATGTGGGGATCCTTAGCCTTTATGGCATAATTTCATTCTTCTCTAACATGTGGACTCCCAATTATTGTATCAATCTCTCTAATGTGGGTATTTTCTGTATCTGCGGGGGGTTCTCTTCTTTGCCTTTGGCCACTCCTAGGCATGTTTCTATCCTTATCATGTCCGTGCCTAGGCGATTCATCCCTGTAATATCGTCTTGCCTCGTCACGCCTAGGCTATTGATCATGCCTAGATAGAGGTGCATTCTATTGGGCATGGCGAGTCTTTCTCCTTCCAGTGTATGAGTATGTTGGCTACGTGCGATGTGGCACGGACATCCATGCATTTGTGCTGTGACTGTAGGTTCAATGATAAGTGCAATATGGCTTATTTCTAGGCTTGTTGCTCCTTCCTCTGCTCTTTGGCCAATTTGGCAGTCTTTGCATATCGGGTCCAACTTCTTCGTATGCCAAAAAAAGTATTGCATTTAAGGTGGCAGTGGCTAACGCTTGGCCTAAAGAGAGGGTGATTATGTGCCCTGCTTGGGTCGATTGTTGATCTACCAAGTGTGAAACATGACCTCACCTTTGCCTCTAAGGCAGTGGAAGTCCCATCGAGGTTCGGTTGCGATGGTCAATCAATTCTTCGTTGACAATCTCGTTTCTTATCATTTCCACCAAAGCATCATAAAAAGGGGATTTTTATTTCACACACCTCTCCAGAAGATGGTGTTTATGTTGAGGCATCCCTCAAGGCTGAAAGGGTTTCCCTATCGATGACCTGCTCACAATAAGTCACTCATCTGTAAATCGGGCCAAGTAGCTCTTCAAAATTCCGTCCGCTTACCGTCTCATAAGTTGCAAACTTTGGATAGGGGTCTATTCTTTCTTGCTTGACAAATATTGATTCAAGAATGCCTTCTTGAGATTCGGCCAGTTTCTAATACTCCAGTCGGTATGCGACTATACCAAATTTGAGCAGCCCCAATCAATGTAAGGTGGAAAGCTCTTCATTTCGATGCCGGCGATACTCTCCTAAAAGACATATGGGTCTTATAATTGTTAAGGTGCTTCGCCGGATCACCATTTCCTTCATATTTAGGAATTTTAGGTGGCATAAAGTAGTTGGGAACATGGGCATTTCTCAACTCTTGCGAAAACGAGAGACTTTCTTCATCGTCATCCAATTCAAAAGATCTGCATGTGTCATCTGAATCATTCTCTTAGCTTGGTATCGAGGCAATTGTAAATTTTTGGCTTAGTTCTTCTAGTTTGTAGTGTCCCTTCTTTCTTGCCTATTTCTAGGCAGAGGGACCCCTTCAGGTTAAGGCCTTGCTCGTGGCCTTGCTGCCTCTGTATATGGGGTAACTACTGGGGCCTATTTATAGGCATTGATGGTTCAATTCTATTAAAGACAATGGTGGAACTCTAAGGTCCGAATTTCTTGTTCTTGGGCATATTCTTGGGGAAAGTTTTTTGCCGCCTGTGGTAAGTTATCATCAGGTCTGCTAAAGGTGCAATGTGTAGACATGCTAACATTCACCATCCTTTTGATTGGACTAAGCTCCCTTATGTGTCTTCGAGGGATAAGCCCCAGTGTCGTTCTCCTCTTCTTCTTGTTGGAAAGCCTCTTACTGAGGCATTTGATATCTGGCTTGTCTTTGCATTTGCAAGAGTAATTGTTGCATGGCAACGTTCTGTTGAGCTATGTTCCTTATGTTTGCAGTTATCTCTCTCCTCCCTTGCAAGGCATGTGGTAGTGCCACCGCCTCATCGATGTTGGTGGTGGGGTATGCAGGTATTGACATTTATCCGAATGACTGTTTCCAAAATTTGGCTGTGGAATGATTCATTTTTTGATAGCTTTCACCACAAGGATGCTCGTGGTTATAGTACGGTTTCCCACATACGATGCTAATTTGTTGACCCAAAAAAATGTACCTCCAACGTGGCCAATAAATCACAAGGTCTCTCACGTCCACGCAAACCCAGTTCATGCACACTTGGACAAACCGTCAGTCACACGAAGTTTCCTTCGGTGTGGGTAGAGTTGGTTGCACGCACTCCGACGATCAAGTCAGTAGATAAAGTAAATATATGAGCGTGAGAGAGCTTTAGACGTAAGCCTCCAATATAAAAAGGAGTTGGCTTTTGAGGAATAATGGATAAAACAGTGATATGGCAAAGTTATAGTTTGAGAGTCTAAACTTGCATTACATTTCACATGGCACTAAGTGTTAGTTTTTATAATGAAAAATGGTAAATGAGAGTCGTTGGATGAAAAGACACGTGATCTCACTCATGCGGCCGATGCCTCTTATCTTAAAATCAATCAATCACAAACATTAAATACTAATACCACTTTAGCATCTATAATGCTTAATTTGCGAATTTGGATTTGACCTGATGGATTGGTAGTGGCAGCGACGACAGTGAATTGTCACATCCATCACATATCAAAGATTGCCTAGGAGATTTTTTGCGGAGCTTCTTTCGTGGCGTCGCCTCTACTCGCAATCCGGCTCTTACCCATGGGGTTGGCAAGTATATTGGTTCAGCTATCAAAATGAGTTCGATCAGATCAACTTCATGATATTTTAGCATATTTTGGTGTGATATGGAGCCCTAAACTTGCTTGCCACATATCCATTTGGGATCTTGTGAAGCACAGCGTAACACATTTTGCATTCATCATCTTAAAAGCAAAATAATAGACATTCGAGGATGAGGGGAGATCTTACAAAAGTTTTATCGGTCTTCACAACAACTCTGAGTAAAATCGAAGTTGTATTACACGCCAATTTCAGACCGGTTACCTTTTTCGTGAAAATTATTTGTATAAAAAAATTGTGCATATTGACACGATCAAAAAGATTTTTTTTAGTTCATTTCTGACACCGCTCCTGGTTAAATTGAAAAGCACACAATATATGATTGTGAAATTTTTCTGTAAACTTGGTGAGAACCAGCTCACCAATCAAATTCATGGAGAAATTGTGAAAAAACAAATTGAGATGATAGAACATTATTAGATTTACCATAATTATATGGACAATTTTAATTAACAAATCAACATCTCAAATACATTATTATAGTTAGTTCATTTATCAAACTAATCTCAATTAAGGGAAAATTGCATTAATGATCTTCAACTTATTGTCTCTATCAAAAGTTGATCTTAAACCTTCAAGAAGGATAAATTTGGTCCATAACATTTTATTACAATTGTACAATCAATTCTAATTACCGAACAATACTCAAATCTTCGTTAGATTATTGTGTTCCATGAAAATATGTTTCGCTTCAAATTTAAGGACACAAGTCAAATTGGTATGCAAAATATAGCTTCTTATAGCTGTAAACTACTTTGCTATCAAGACAATAAGTTAGGGACCAATAATGCAATATTTCCAAGTAATTAATTGCAAAGATACCTGTGTCCCACGGCATTTAGAAAAATGCTCAAAGGTTACAGCCTTTGAAAACAATATCACTATGAACCTTGATTTATCAGACCCCACAATTTGGTCCTTCAATTCTCAGTATCTCCGACATAATACTAAAAGGAAAAAAGAGAGGTAAAAATTACACACAGTGGGAGTGTAATCAGTTAATCGTAGCTTTAAAGGTTCAGACAGATGCACGTTGATGAAGCCCAACATTCTGTAGAGAGTCTTATTTGCACGCAAAGAATACACACTGCGTGGGGTGGAAGACTCCTTTGCTCGTCTACTCGTTGTGGATCTCTTGTTTTCTAAACTATTTCCAAAATCATTCAACCAAATCTGATTCAAGTTTTCTCATCAAGGAAGAACATGAAGTGGTTGGATGAGAATAATTATTGGCGTAAGTTAAAGAGCCCGACTGGTAGAGTTTTTGAAACATCAAAAGCTATTTTCGAGCATATTGAGTGTGTGTTTAAGCCACATTATTTTAAAAGAATGTGTGATTCAAAAAGAAGAAAAAATTATTGATACGATGGAAAATACTATTTTATTCAAGAATATGTGATTAAAAATGAGTAGAAAAATGAAAATAAAATTTTTAATGTAGCTCAAACAGAGATTGAGTATTTTTTAAAAAATATATTGTCCGATTAGAAAAAGGTTTTTGGAGATTTTCTTATAAAGTTCTTTTACAAAAAGTGGAAGGTGGAGACACTGTCAAATAGGCCATAAAATTAAACTTATTTATTATCAAGCATATTTGAACAAATAACTTATTTATTTTCAACATTAAGCTCATATTTGAGCCACATTATTTTTTTTATTCTCATTTTTCTACTCATTTTTAACTACATATTTTTTGATAAAATAAAATTTTTCATCACAACAATAACTTTTCCTTTTTTTTCAACCACACATTCTCCATCAATCTACTATTCTAAAATACATTCTTCCAAAAAAAAGTGGCTCAAACACACCCTAAACAATAAAAAAGAAATTTATTGTTCTGAAACTTTCTTTTTTAGCCTCTGTTTGCTCTAGCTAAAAATTTTAATTAAAATTTTAATTAAAGTCAACAATTAATTTAATTGTATGTTTTATGAGATTCATAACTTTTTAATTATACATTTCATCAATTTTTATCAAAACTTGCCTGATTTTTTTTTTTTTTTTGTCTAAACCAAATAAGGTTTTAGTTACAATAAATTGTTTAGACCTAGTCAAACATTCAGTTAATGGTCCTGGAACTTTACACTGGGTGTGAATATCATCTTTATACTTTAAATTGGACTTCGTTAATCCTTTAGCTTAACGTGATGACCCCCTTTAGTCCAATAAATAGATTTCATCCAAAGTTTGGGGACCATTTAAGTTTTTTACCAAAAAAATGTATAAATTCATATCTAATGTCTTAAACGGCTAGAAGGAAAACCTTTGAGACCGTGGAACGTCCACTAAACAAGAATTATGAGAACAAATTATAAGAATTGACATAATTATTACTTGGCAACTTAAATACGATTCCCTTATCTTATGGGATGGATTATTAGCCTGAAAAATCAATTAAAACCAATAATTCCAAGAAATTAACCTATTAATTCTTGATCACAAATCACTCAATGAGAACTCCTCGATATCTTGCAAAACTGGCCCACCCCAACAATCTTTTTATTTATATCTAATTGTACTGCCATGCTTTCTCTTCATGTACACACTCTCTTGTCTCGCCCTGCATTTATGTACCCCAAAACTCTCACTCAAATCTATGCATAAATCACTCACCTCAGTCCATTCCTTCTCCTTTATGGCTCTCCTCTTTCTCCCACTTGTTTTCAGCCTCTTTGTCCCCTCAACCAATGCGGGTTCTTGGCCACCCTCTCCGGGTTATTACCCGAGTTCCAAGTTCAGGTCCATGAGCTTTTATAAGGGATACAGAAACTTATGGGGTCCGGATCATCAGAATATAGACAACAATGGCATTACTATTTGGCTTGATAGAACCTCAGGTCTTGCCTTTTTTACTTTAACCTTATTTGGGAATTATTGTCAGTTTATCAATTTGGAATGCACTTTTTTTTCTGCGACAGGAAGTGGGTTCAAGTCGGTTAAACCATTTCGATCCGGGTACTTTGGCGCCTCCATCAAGCTCCAACCTGGTTATACTGCTGGAGTGATTACTGCTTTCTATGTAAGACTTTTCTTGTTAGTTAAATTCTCATTTTTTGAACTGTATCGTCTAAAAGTTCAAAATGAAGTGACGCTAACATTGCTCATTGAGTATTGGTTAATTAAAGATTGTTTGATTGCAGCTTTCGAACAATGAAGCTCATCCAGGACATCACGATGAAGTGGATATTGAGTTTCTTGGAACAACATTTGGGAAACCTTACACTTTGCAAACCAATGTGTATATCCGAGGAAGTGGGGATGGTAAAATTATTGGGAGAGAGATGAAATTTCACTTATGGTTCGATCCGACCAAAAATTTCCATCACTATGCCATTTTGTGGAGTCCCAAGGAAATCATGTAAGATGATATTATCTACTACAATTTTTCCTAATAATAGTTTTTATATTTACAATCTCAATTTTGGTTGATCCTAAAGTATTCCCTAAAATATATGTCATATCATATGAAGTACGGACACATAAAGTTTGGTTGAATTTGTCATGATGAACTCGACAAGATATAATGATATAGTGCGTAAAATCTTGACTTTACTTTTTTTTAGCCCCTATCTGGTATTACTAAAAAATCTGACTAAAATCAACAATTAATTTTAACCACACATTTCATAAAATCCACAACTTTTCAATCACATATTCCATCAACTTTTTATCAAAATCTGTTAAAAATCCATATTTAATTTCTACCAAACAGGTTAATATTATTCAATTTAGAGACCATCACTATAGTAACCATTTCAACCATTAACGTTAGCCCATAACTCAATTGACTTAGAGAAATTGTAGCATCTGAAGTGTCACACTATCACAAGGTCCATGCTAGAGTGTTAAATATATAAAAGAAAAAGAAAAAAATCCCGCGCTTCAACATTTCATTGTGTTTCATTTTACTGAATTTCATTTGGAGTGATGAAATATGTTTCATTATACATTTGTATTTTGTGGGATTTTCAGATTCTTAGTTGATGATGTGCCCATAAGAAGGTATCCAAGAAAAAGTGTTGCAACATTTCCTCTAAGACCAATGTGGGTATATGGGTCGATATGGGATGCTTCGTCATGGGCAACTGAAGATGGTAAATACAAAGCCGATTATAAGTACCAACCATTCATTGGAAAATTCACTAACTTCAAAGCAAGTGGCTGCACAGCATATGCGCCACGCCGGTGCCACCCAGTCTCTGCCTCTCCATTTCGCTCTGGTGGCCTTACTGGACAACAATACAGAGCAATGCAATGGGTTCAAAGTCACTACTTAGTATATGACTATTGCAAGGACTATAAAAGAGACCATTCTCTGACACCGGAATGCTGGCGTTAACTCAAGAATAGTTTGATTTATGAACATTTATGTATCGTCAATCAATCTTGCTTTTAAAGTGTGAGATTTTTTCTGCTTTAATTTAGGAGAGGGTTTTCTTGAATTGGGTCCCTCTTGTCAATACCAAGCCACCAAAAAAAAAGAAAAAAATTTACATTTTTGGGTGGTACTTTTAGGTACATTAGTTAAATGGACAGTACGAAGTGTGAAAGAGAAGGGAGGGAGAATTCAATAATGTGTGCATTCAATTGTCATTTCTTAATAAGGCAAAAGAATTTTTTTTCTTTTTTTTTTTATCGATAAAAAAAAAAAGAAAAAAAATTCTTTTGCCTTATTAAGAAANTTTTTTTTTTTTTTTTGTTCCCTAAGCATTATTTGTTGGCCCCATATTCTAATTATTGAAGGGGCCAATCTTGGAAAAAAAAAAGGATAATACAAAAACAAATATATGTGACCCTTGTGTTAATATGGTAACAACAAGAAGAAGACACGTTTTCCATTAAACAATTCAAAGCAACTTTTGAATTTAACTTAAATACGCTTTTAGTAATCCAATAATTCAAGAGGTTAGGGAGGGTTATGTAAATAATACTTTGAAGTCCCCAAATTGATAGGTTGGTGAATTCTTATTTATCTATATAAATGATTATTGCAAATAATATTTGTCTTTGTTCTCTAGACATGCTTCATCTCTTTGTCCTAGAGCGCCCCTCATCAAGCACAACTAAGCGACAAAGAAGCTAAATCGTGCTATTGAATATGATTATAATTCTTTGATTTAATCCTGCAATGAAACTCCATCATTAACTAATAATTATTCGATTACGTGATTATATAATGATCTAGAATATTAAAGAAGAGAAATATAAAATATTATTCATAATTTTCTTTTAAAATATGACTAGAATATTTCCAAACGAAGAGATATGGGGTCCAAATCTTTTTCCTTTAGCCTTTTTCTTCTTTTAGCATCTTATGAGGGTTCTATTAAATTTGTTGTAGGTCCAATACTGACTTTTCAAAAATAGTTGGGACATCCATTGATTATCCTTCATTTTAAATTGACAAAATTTCCAAACTATAAAATATAGGCGAAGTTAGATTTTGGAGAAAACAGCATTTTACGGGAACGTACACGCGGTAGAAAAATTACGTCAACCATGTTAACAAGGGACCCAACTAATTAAAATACTCACGAATACATGTTATCTACTTATCAATTTACATGAAAGTTATTAAATTTTTTTCTTGAGAGATTGAAGTGAGACAAACGTGGAGACTTATTGCATTATTTGGAACAAAAAATGAGTTTTCTTGAACAATTTTATTTAATTTAATATAAAATGTTTAAAAATACAATGGACTGTGGCACAATGACCGGTTGATGTCATATCATGTCGAGATTGAGATGTTACATATATTGTTTTAACGTAAGCATCATGCAATCACATTGACATGGCTCCAAATTTAATTTTGTCTACACAATTTTTTCCTATATTATTTTAATTCACAAAAGACGAAAACTTTAATAAGAAAAAGTTGACAAAATTATTATGGTGGAATCTTTTGTTATAACAAAAATATAAAGGTCTACACCAAATGGTCTTTTATTATCATATAATGAAAAGAAATTGAAATAAACTGTGGTAATTAACGTGCTATCCAAATTATAGGAGAGTCCATCTCCTCCACTTAAAATTTAAATAATTGTGCAAAATAAAAAATAGTCCAATACTTCTAACAAGTAGGTATAGTCAATACTCCCTCCCTCCCTCCTAAGGTTGCTTGTTCGAATCTGGCGGGTCAGATTCGAACAATTTGTGGTTTTGTTATTTAACAGGAGTGTTTTTTCTTCCAATTTCCAAATTTGCACTTGTTATTATGACCTCATTTGGTGGAGATTAAAATCAGATTTTCAATAAATTTTAATAAAAGTTGATGAAATATATGATTGAAAAGTTGTGAAATCCATGAAATATGTGATTAAAATTAATTGTTAACTTTAATTTAGATTAAAAATCTGAATTTTGATTCGTAGCAAAAAAGGGTTATATAATGGTTGGTATCAACTTTATACTTTTCAAATCAAAAATTTTTTTTTTTTAAATATTTTTGCTTAAACTATGATTAAGGTTAAGAAGTCGGATTTTTCCTCAATCTTCTTATTGTTATTGCTTTTTAACTTTTTACAATAAAATAAAGAATTTATTGAAGATGCTCTAATCATTTCTGGGCTCGTGGGGTCCTTATTGACAAATGGTTCCAAATGTCCATCACACCTTAACTTAAAATAAAAGAAAAAAAGAAAGGAAAAAAAGAAAATTACAAAACAAAGAAGAATATCATCTCCACCACCACCGTCATGACAAACAAATAGGAGACGTGATGTGTAATGAATATGATTAATCATGTAGAGTTGAAAATTTAAGTAAGAAAGCAAAAGCTAAAGTGGATTTCTATGGAAAGAATTAAATCCCAATTAGTTTTGTTAAAAATTAGTTTTTTAATCAATTTCGAGAAAAAATGGATAAAATATGTGATTAAAAATTTGAAAATAGTTGTTGATTTTATAAAATGTGTAGCTAGAATTAATTATTGATTTTATCTCAAAATTTTATCAACTATTTTACCTAAACTAATCAGTGACTAAATAAAAAAGAAAGTTTGCGAAAAATCTGAAAAAAGTTTGAGGAGGGCTGGCTTCAAAGTTCAAATCAGCCTTAGCCACCATTAGGGATGATTACGGTCCATTTTGGTTCAATTTCAAAGAGAACTGAACCGAACCAAGTATCATTGGGTATCTTAAAAATGGAATAATTGGTTTCATGTCTATGAATGAAACTGAAATGTTTGAACTTTGATTCTGGTTCAGTCTAATTTGATTCCTTCAATTAAAACTCTCAAATTCACTAATCAATGTAAATGGATTGTCTAAATATAAAAGTTCTTGAGCTATATTTGTTTCAATATCTGAATTCTTCACGATCTCTTCAATCAAATGATCGATGCTAATGATTTTTTTTTTAAGTTTAACTAAATGCAATAAGTCACATCAAGTGGTTAACAAGAAGTGGATTGGCTTGAACAAGTTCTTGAAAAATATGTCGCAATCTCCCTTCTATTTCATTATAATTTGACGACTGAAAATGCTAACCTGAAAGGGATGGAAGGAATACAATTATACAGGTCTATTATTAATCCAAAATTATATATATTAAATTTAATGCAATATCTATTTGTTAATACCATGATGAATTGAATATGAGCCATCGTACCATTGTGATGCTAAGAAGATAATGTAACATGGTTGGTGCTTGTTAGGATTGATATTACTTGTTGTGACACAAATCACCGAATTGAAATGTTGAAATTATATGGCACAATATGAAATATTTGATCAAGAATAAAAGAATAAAGAATGCAAGAATATTTGACCAAGAATAATGGAGAAAGAAGATTACAATGATCCTAAAAGTTAGTAATCATATATCTCACATTATTTAAATTGTAAATAAGAGCCTAGTATTTATAGGCAATTATGTAGGGGACGTCCAAAATCCTAATAGGTGAATTGTAGTTGAAATAGAATGCCAAAAAGGTGAAAACAGACTTGGGCCAGTAACACTGTCGCTCGAGCGTATCGGGTGAGAGCCCCGTAGCTCGAGCGACGAGGTAGTGAGAGTGGGGCGACAAACACTCGGGTAAGTTAGCTCGAGCGAAAGTCGGGCGAGAGCCCCGTAGCTCGAGCGACGAGGTAACGAGAGTCGGGCGACAAATACTCGGATGAAAACTTAAAAGTGTTGTTTGAGCGGCCAGCTAGCGAAAAGACGACGACTTTTCTTCCCGATCCATAATTTAACCTATTCAAATTTAGCCCATGTTTGGTCCCCATTTTGGGGTGTTGAAAATTTTTGGAATAGTGATTGATGGGAGAATGTGTGACAGAAAAGTAATGAAAATTTTTAGATTTTTGTGTAATATTATTTTATTTGGAGAATGTGTAGTTAAAATTAATAAAGAGAAATTTTTTTAAAAAAAATTAATGGGGGCCAAACACTAGCTATATATGATTTTAGGTATGGGATGGATAATGAAACTGGAGCCACAAGTATGTGTATAATAATCGAGTTTGAAGAGAGAAACTATATTACTAAGCTAAGTCACTGTTGAGGGTGTCAATTAGCATTAATGTGAATGGCATCAAACATGAGCTTTTATAGCAGAAGAAAAGTAGTTGTCACCACTGGATGGATGACACATGACCTCATTTTAACGACCAACTCGTCAACCTCATAGGCGTCACTATTCTAGATTGAGGGCGCATTAAATGATTCTATATAGTAGCCACCTTATAATTTAGGCTTGCCATTTGAAAAATAGACTAAAAAGTTGATTAAAAGACATCTGCTGAAGAGATGTCAAATCAATTAAATCATACGAAAGAACTCTTGAATAATGTGAAGACATGAAATATGTCTTGTGAAATAAAGGCTCATCGCTTTGTAAATACGCAACCGTAGATTGTGAAGTCTTGTCTCAAACATGGAGGTTCAACCTCTACATGTCGCTTAGGTTGGGGCATTTAGCTCACTTCGGCTTCCTTTGTTGATGGCTTTGGTTGGGCCNGGTATTGTACCAAACTAAATGTCCGCCACGGTATTGAACTTGTGTTGATTGACTCTTCCAAATTCTGCACGTTCCTGCAAGATGTATAACTGAAACATTTTTCATCCCTCCAATACAATTTGGGCACCCTTACAAACTTTCAAGGCTCCACCTCCACCAAAGAACTCATAATAAGATGAGATTATTCTTCAAATCCGGAACATGTCGAACCTGGCCAAGTGTTCTAATTGTCCCATCTACCGTATCAATTCCAATAACCCGACAAGGTACGTTGTTTTACATAACCAAGACATATTTGGACACCGTTTCATATGTAGCAAACGAGTCCTAATTAGGACACATATGAAACACACACGATAAATGCAGAATTCAATCATCATCTGATTTAGATTTGATGTCAGAAATAGCCAAGAGATCTCCCTTAATATTCTTCGCGAGGTTTGTTTCGCCTGAAGTATCTAAATTTCTACTTGCAGCTATCCTTTCTTTATTCTGCAATTTGTTGCAATCCTTCTTCAAGTGTCCCTTCTTCTTGCAGTAGTTACAAATTTGATTACTAAACTTCGACTTCGATCTGTCCCTTCCAAAACCACAATGAGCAACAAGACTAGCTCCATCTCTAGCCTCAGAAACCAAATAATTCGTCTTCTTTTTTGAATACAAAGTATCATATACCTTATCTATGGTGAGAGTATCACGACTATACAAGTTCGCGTCTCTAAATGTAGAATACGAAGTGGGCAACGAACACAATAAGATCAATGCCAAATCTTCTTCATCATACTCTACTTCCAAAGTTTCCAAATCAGCGACGATTTCTTTAAATATAGGCAGGTGATATTTCAATGATCCTCCTTTTGCCATGGGATGAAAGTATAAACGCTGCTTGAGGTTCAACTTGCTTATCAGACTTTTAGTCATGCACAATTGCTCCAACTTCAACCATAAAGCAACTGCAGAATTTTTCTTCAAAACGTCCTGAAGAATGGTATTAGATAGATGAAAATGAATGTGAGAAATTGCCTTCTTATCCTCCTGTAATTTTTCCTCCGCGGTCAAAGTTGATGACATCTTGTCAATTCCCAGCAACGCATTATTCAAATCTAGCTGTACGAGCACTGCACGTATCTTAACCTGCCATAGTAAAAATCTAGAGTTTCGATCCAAAAGCGGAATGACATACTTCATGGAAGTCATCACGAACGAAAAACTTCGAACAAATCAACCCTTGCGCTCTGTGGAATTTCTGAACCTAAGCTCTGATACCATTTGTTGTGCGCAAATTATCAGATTGAGATGTTGAAATTATATGACACAATATGAAATATTTAATCAAGAACAAAATAATAAAGAAGACGAGAATATGGTAGAAGAATTAAAAGTTTTATTGACCAAAAATAACGAAGAAAGAAAATTACAATGATCCTAAAAGATAGTATATCTCACATTATTTAAATTGTAAAGAAGAACCTAGTATTTATAGGCAACTATGTAGGGGACGTCAAAAACCCTAATAGGTAAGTTGTAGTTAAAGTAAAATGTCAAAAACGCGAAAATAGGCTTGGGGCGGTAACACTGTCGCTCGAGCTACAGTCGGGCGACGGCCCCTTGGCTTAAGCGACGCGTTAGTGAGAGTCGGGTAACAGAGCCTCGAGTGAAAACTTGAAAGTGTTGCTCGAGCGGCCAGCTAGCGAAAAAGCGACGACTTTTCTTCCCAATCCATAATTTAACCTATTCAAGTCTAATACAAATTTCAAATCCCAATAGGCTTCCAAAATAGAACTTCAATTTGACATAGGACTTCAATATCATTCCAAACTTGAATTTTTCATGACGTGCACTTCAATTATAATTGTTCAATTACTTCAACAATTTCAACGAATGAATTCGAGTCACACCCAAATTTCAACAGATGCATTGCACCAGCCCAAAGTAAAATTAAAATTTTTAGAGTTAAATTAGGTTTGTTTCTTAGCATTAGAACCAAAAATCTATTCGAGTAGATCGATTTTCAATTTTAATACCCAAAATCAATTAGAATGTGAGTAGAACATGACTGAATCAATCGATGTTGGTTCGATATTAATGGTTCTCACAAATTTTTGCCAAACCGTAGCCACCACTGCTTTCTTGAGGAAAATTATACATAATCTAGAAAGTATATGTGAATGTTCAACAATTAAATTTCAAATAAAGCTAAAAATCACTTCAAAAGTTTAGTTTTGAGCCTTCGTCGAAAGAGTTAATAGTAATTTTACACCATTGCCAATGAGATCGAACAATTTCAAAATTATGAATGAGAATGAAAACAGCTTGCAGGATTGAGGCGAAGTGATAAGAACGATTGAACAACTAAGTGGTTGTTTTCTTTGTGTTTTAATTTTACGTTTTGCGTTTTGAGTTTTGAATTCATTTTAAATTTTGTATTTTGAGTGTCCATTTTGAGATTGTTGAAAATATGTTCTTTTTGGTATTTTGAAAAATTGTTTTGAAAAATCCAAAATGCGTTTTGAAAATTTTGATTTGATTATAAATGAAAACATTCGAAACGACAAATTTGTCGTTTTGAATTTTTTTTGTAAATTTTTAACTTATTTTCAAAACGTATTTTCGAAAATGGGAAAGAGAACACGTTTTCACTGTTTTAAAAAATTGAAAACAGAAAACGATTTGAAAATGGTAAAGAGAACAAATCATAAGTTTTTGAGAGCCGACTCCGATCGAACATGTAGGTTTGAACGTAAGTTTTTTATAGTATAAATAAATAATAATTTCAAAGAAGCACATAATTTCTTTGTAGGGTAAGATAATGCTGAATAAACGTATCAACTAACACAGCCGACCAATTTGAGCTACAAACTTTGATCAAACTACTATCAATTTCGTCGGTTCATAAAAGTGGAGCTGGAAGAGTTTAAGCCACAATTTGAAGCCCAAGTTGAAATGTGGGCTAAACTGGAGCCCAAGATTGCGCCAATTTGAAGGGGTTTGACTTCAGAAAAGATTGTGGATCAAGTAGGTGGTTTAGAGCGGTTTGAGATTAATTTTAGAGCTCAATAAATTAAAAGTTAATTTTGATATTTGGTAAACTCGAGAAAAATTAATTATTGAAAATTTTGAGAAGTGGTAAAAGAGTAGCTTCTCAGATTATACTTCTAACCTCTGTCGAGAGCGCTTTTAATCCAAATTCTATTAAATTTTGATAGATTTGTCAAAATTTTCGTAATATAATTGATCCAATTCAGGACTATTTGACTAGGTGTAGTAGGATAGGAATACATTTTATCTATGTGACTATTTTACCATCCACGATTCTAGCAAAATGACATGATTGTCGCCTCCCGGGGCACATCCAAGTTGGCAAATGATGAGCATTGTTGGGCTTGCAACCTCAGGATGGGGAGTTCGAATCATGGATGGAGCAGAGATTTACTTCCGCCCATTGTTGAGAGACCGGTGATGAGTGGTCCAGGACATAGACTGACGTAAGTTGAGATATTTGGGTATAAAAAAAAAGACATGATTGTCTTTTAATGATTTGATATTTGCCTAGCAATTAAGGGCAAAAATGGCAGTCGGCAAAGTACAATCACATTTGACTTGTCAATTGTTGGACATGTAAGGTGTGGTTGAAGTGGAGCCCATTTCAACAGTCAAAAAATCAATTATTTTTGAAAAAGAAGCGCTCCCAAACAAAGCTTTAGTTTCTTCAGTTATTTATAAGTTATAACTAAAATATCTATTCTAATTATAATATATTCAATTCACAAAAATTTGCAGCACAGGTCCCAAGATTTTCAAAACAGTGAAAACTAGATTTTAAACCTTTAAATCGTAGTATATACACACCAAATTTTTATTTTTAAATGTACAGTAGAAGGAACCCTGGAAGATTTCTGTCCAAAATCAAGTGTTTGATCATATTTTGACTAATTTTTAAAAGGATAAAATGATATTTTAACTTTCAATTAATCAAAAAAGGAAATTTACATCAGAGGTCCCAAATCTTTAAGAAATATGCAACGTGATCTGAAATATTTAATTATTGTGCATTGGAAGAATTTCTAATAGTTTTCATTCAAAAACCTATTAGTTAACAAAAAGGAAAAAAAAAAATAGAAAACAAGAAATTAAAATTAAAATTAAAATATTAATCTTTCCCAATCAATCTAACCCCAATGCTTAACCCCTAACCAACCCAACCCCATCTATTTGTAGGTGGAGACGCCTCCATCATTGCCACTATTGTTAGTTTTGAAGAGAATATTTTTATCATTATTTATTTCTTTCCAGTTATTAAAAGGTTATTGTCATGAGGAGAGAAAAAACGAGGTCAACAGTGGTGAAGGCAATGAGGCGATGGCTGAAATTGTTATGACTAGCTTAGGTGACGATGGCTATTGGGATGCTCACATGCCCAAGGTAGAGAGGTCACGACGTGACGTGGTGGTGGGAAGCACCGACTTCACGATTTCAAATCTGTATATGGATTGTTCAATTGATAGCGACGACTACGATGGTGCTAAAATTAGAAAGAGAAAAAAGATGGTGGTGGTTGTGATAATGTCGATACATCGTTAGATTATTTAATGGTGGTTGGCAACATCGATCCTAGTCATTGGAGGTGGTGGCAATGACAAATGCGATCCATGGAGTAATAGTTTGAAGCATTAAGAGTGAGGTTTTGCCGTTTTGCCCTTAGTTTCATATATTTTGTGGTTGGAATGATAAATCAATATACAAAAGAAAAAAAAATGTATTTTTAATTTCATTTGATACAAGGTTAAAGTTAAATAATTAAAATAGATGGTAAAAAATGGTACACGCTCTAATTCCCCTAATATTTTTATGAAGTTTAAAAAAAAAATCTAAGAATAGTTAATTACAACTAGTAACTAAACTCTTGTCCCGCTTCAATTTTTTTTTTCATTTTTCTAAAAATCATTTTAATCACATATTTTATTGAATTCAAAATTTTAATCAATTTTTCCAATCATAAACTTTTATTAAAATTTACTAAAAATCTAATTTTTAACAAATTAGGCTAAAGTTGCTCATGTAATTTTCCCTTTTGAGAAACCATCAGGCCTGTCTAAGTACTTGGGCCAACTGGTCCGTCTAAAAGTGAGCCTTTCTCTGGCCCGGTATTTTTCCTTTCTAGGAAGAACTGGTGCAGGTGCAATGCATATTATATTAGGCAGAGCTGTTTTGGGTTACTTTAATAAATCTTAGAATAATGCTATTTACAGTTAAAGCTATCGATAGTCGTTATACGTAATATACACATGGTAGTTTATTATTTGATGCACGAGACAATAAAAAAATACTACATTAATACATTAAATAACAAACTATCATGTGAACGTCGTCACGTAGGACGATTACATATAGTTTTAATCCAAATAGCAAAATTAGCCGTCCGTGAAACACGTGCTTTTGAAAATTATGGGAGTCGAAAGCAACTCGTGGACCTTAAACAAGATTTTATTCCTATTTTTTTAGTAGGCAAAGATTTTATCCACTAGTAAGTGGGTGGTTCTCATTGTGGAATTCATCTCGACCACGTAATTTCATGTTGGAGCTTATGGAGTATGGCATGTGATGTGGATCCATGACAAGGGTAAAAATGGTATTTGACGAAGAAATGAATGATGACTTGTTAGACTAATGCAAATTTTAATTCAAATTTCAAAATATTAGGTTTTTATCGAAATTTAATTAATATTAGTACCGAATAGAAACTTAATAAAAAGAAGGGTAAGACTCGAGTTATTTTTCATCGTCAAGCTAGATAAAGAAAAGAAGTAAGAAATGTTTAACGAGTGATAGTCGACAAATTTTCTTTTTTCTTCTTCTTCTTCTATTTTTTTTTTAAAAAAAAATTGGATAGCGTGGAATCTAGTCATCCACTACTTTTTTTTATTTTTTATATGTACTCGGCTGATGTGTAATAGCATATTCCAACGTTTGATGCTTTAATAAAGAAAAAATGAACAGTGGGGAAATCTATGAAAACAACATGAGATAAATCTAATGGTGCACAAAGGGCCCATCACGTCTCTATCTATCCAAGAAAAAAAATGTTGAAAACCTTCTTTCAACCTCCAAGTTCCAACAAGTGGGAAATATTAATGCTCTTCACACTAAATTTATATTAGATCGTTATCCATCAAATCAAGTCTTATTTGATAATTACTATTTGAAATTTTTTTTATCTACGTATTTATTATTAACCATATATTAACGCAATAAATTATTCTGCACGTAAATATAAAAAAATTTCATACTTTTTAACCACACATTCTCTTAAAAATCACTATTTAGAATTTTTTTTTCTAAACAATGATCATCAAACATGGACTAAGTTCATGGCATGTTTGAGGGTGAAAGGGAAATAATTGATTAGTCGTTTCCTATAAAATATTATTTTTTTACTCCAAACTAAAAAAAATATGGCAACTATACAACGTTTTAAATGCGAATGGCCTTGATCTTTATTCAAATCACTTTATTTTTTCATCTCGTTCTTATCTTTAACTTTTTATAATTAACAAATCTTGTCCTTCTCAACTATTTTTGTCCAAATATTATGTTATCGTTATTTAAAATCAGAGATAAATATTTAGTCATTATTTCATTTTACCTTTTTTTTGCTTATTCAAAAATATGATGTTCGAATAAGTCTTTTTATTCCTCTTAACAAACTTATGGACAAATTTGATCATTAGAGACAAGATATACTAATTAATGATAAATAAAAAAATAAAAAAAATGCAATTACAATTCCAATCATTTCATTTATGACATCCATAGTCCTATGCCTTTCAATTTGTTGCATTCGGATTATGGATGTCATATTAATTGATTTTGTTCATTAGTTGACTAGAAAATCTAAAAAAGATGATCAATGATTAAAGGGAGAAAATTGTAACTATACAATTCTCGTAGAAAATATTTGAAAAAAGTTTTTTTTAAAAAATACTATTTTTACATTATTATATATAGAATGACGTATAATGATGTGATGACATAACAAAGATGGAGAAAAAAAAGAAAATAAAAGAAAAAAAACTCATTATTATAGTTTTTTTCTCTCTTCCATTGTCATACCCCCGTTTGAACCATATTATTTTTTTTATTCTTATTTTTTTATTAATTTTCAATCACATATTCTTAAATGAAATAATATTTTCCATTACATCAATAATTTTTCCTTCTTTTTCAATCACACATTTTCCACAAATCTACTATTCCAAAATATATTCTTTCAAAATAATGTGGCTCAAACACAACCACGTCACATGAGACACAAATAGCATTGCTCAATTAAAGGTTGTTTAGTGGAAATTAAAATTAGATTTTTAATAGATTTTGATAGAAGTTTTTGAAATGTATGGTTGAAAAGTTGTGAGATCCATGAAAAATTTGGTTAATATTGATTGTTTGACTTTAACTTGAATTAAAATCAGATTTTAATTTGGACCATAGACTAAAAATCTTCTTTCTAATATTCCACCCCAACCCCACCAAATCCACCTAATCCTTCACCCACCTGCGTCACCACCTACCACCGAGAGCTTTAGTGCCTCGACCATTGCCAACTTAACGTGGATGGTGGAGAGAGTGCTGTGTAACACAGAAGACTAATTGAAGCCGCGAGTGCTGTGAAATTAGCTTCATCACATCAATTAGTTGCAATTATTCAATCCCAACCCCACCTAGAATCGTTGATTTTTGGCTAATTTCTCTAACGACTTTGCAATGAAAGTTGGGCCGCCGGAAACATAAGCGCACGTGAGAATTCTTGTTTTTCTCATTATTTGTCATACTTTCGGTGAAGTGGAGAAAGGAATATTCTTGTGGTACATAAATATATGCATAATACCTTACATAATGGTGGGGGCGCCACCTCACCATTATGTGAAATATTATATTAAATATTATATACCACAAGAATAACCATACAGAAAATGCCTGATTCTTATGATCGTGGGTTAATTTTAGGCTTAGTGTGGTGAATTTGATTGGTCGTAGGGGGCTGGCGTGTTTGCCGTATTGGGGGTGGAGGTTTGGGGAGATTTATGTGAAAAATATAAAGTTACAATATTTTCATTCTAAAATTGGTCAAATTAAATCAATTTTTATTTTTCTGATTAATTGACAGTGAAATGGAAGAAATTCGTCCATCTATGCTTCGGTTGCAACAAGTTGAAAGCTTTGGGTTTATGAATATTCCAAATGAAAGAATTGGGTAAAAGATGCGACTAAGTAAGAGATTTTAGACTACAACTATAATTTTTTTCATAAAATAATTTGAAAAAGTTGGGATATAATAGTAACGATGAGCGAATACAATCTTGTTGCATTATAGGATAGATTTGTCACATTTCTCGATCGATAAAAATAAAGACAATTTTTACACCATCACTTGTTGTCGCACCTCATTTGTCATTCAAAATATCAAATTCATCTGACAAAGTGGCATTATTCGAGCGAATATGCTTGTAATAAACTCAATCCAACTCTAACATTTCTCATGGTTCTAGTCGAGGCTGGTGTCGCAATCATCATACTTGAAACAACAGCTCGCCAAGCCACAGCATGTCTGGCTAAAGTAAAAAATTGTTTGGACATATTTTCTTAAGTACTTATTTCAACAAAATATAATTCTACTTACAAGTATATTTTCTAAGGTCAGCCAAACTTCTCTGCATTTCACCAAAGCACAACACTAGGGATTCAAATCAAAGGAAACACCAGCATATTCAACTACTTTTCCACCATTTCACTTTCAACACGTTTGGTTAGTGAAAACTACATTTTCTCGTTCCCCTTCTTCTTGCTGTATGCACATATCGAAAAAGAATTAAAATCAAACCAAAAGATTTCTACTTTCTTTGTTTTGCTTCCAACCTAAGCAACTTTTTTGCATATATCGAGGAACCGATCTGTTTTTATTTGAAGTTTTAAACTTCTTGTAATCACATAGCTAAAGATTCAATATTTTTTTGAGGGAAATTGTGAAGAAGAGAAGAGAAGAGAAGAGAAGAGAAAGAGGTGGGATTATGGGGATATTGTATGATGATTTGGTGTTAATTAGGCGGTCAGAGAAAGAAGGGGAACCCAGTGTAATCACTGTCAATTGTCCAGACAAGACTGGTTTGGGCTGTGATCTTTGCCGCATAATTCTCTTCTTTGGCCTCAATGTTGTGCGAATTGGTATGTAATTCATCTGCATAGATGCAAATTTTTATTCTGTTACATTCAGCACAGAGACTTACAAATACATTAACTATTTAACACTACGTATGCATACGTGCTTGTTAATTATTGCTAAAAGAATTGATGAACGGTTGTTGTGAATCTTGTGGAAAATTTGTGGTTCTTGATGGCCTTTATCTCTGTGAATATATAGATGGATAATGGATTGGTATTGTAAATTGAGGATGAACATACAATTTCAGCTCCATGGTTCTCTTTCTTTTCTCTGTTTTTATGTTAAGATTTTGTTTTTCTTTTCCATTATCCAAGAAAAAAGATTAGACAATTTAGTATGTGTTTGGATTTCAAGGAGATTATTATGAGAGGAGTTATTAA
The DNA here is from genome assembly GCA_903798255.1 of Fraxinus quadrangulata. Lineage (NCBI taxonomy): Eukaryota > Viridiplantae > Streptophyta > Magnoliopsida > Lamiales > Oleaceae > Fraxinus > Fraxinus quadrangulata. The sequence goes on from CAIGRB010136352.1 coordinate 36,027, forward strand.
TCCTCTGAAATGTGTGGATAATAAGTGGTTACTAGTTATGAATGTGTGGACAAGTTAGGAATTGTTCTTTCCAAAATTCATTCTGATGTTATTAATTTTTGGTGAATTTTTGGCCCATTTTCATCATCTCGCATAAAATGTTGTGAATGAAGATGTATCTACGGATGGAAAATGGTGCTACATAGTGTTCTGGGTTATTGGCAAACCGAGTACGAGATGGGCTTTGTTGAAAAAAAGATTGATGGGGGCATGCCCTTCTTGTTCGTTAGCTTCTGGAATTTCATATTACAGGGCTGAGTTGCAGCCACCGAAGCCTCCTGATGTGTTCCTGTTGAAGCTCTCTTGCCATGATAGAAGGGGCCTTTTGCATGGTAAACTGCTATATTCAACGACTCATACTTTTGCCGCTAGTCCTTTCAAATTTGACTATGACAATCATTATTAAATTTAGTACTTGTCAATGCTAAATATCATTTTTCGTAATAATTACTCTCTTGATTATAATTCATAAAAAGAAAAAAGATTCTTGCTTCTATCATTTGGATATTCAAGTTTTATTTTCATGGGATAATAGCAATTTACTTTGGTCCTTTTCCCCCCTTCACAAAATTTGAGAGGCAAGTGTTGTATGAGTTTCTTTATCTCTTCTGATTTTTCCTGTATTAATTTATCCACTTTCTTTCCATATATGAGCCAGTTGTTGGATAATAAAGTATATTGACTGGGAAGGATATCTGGGTTAGACCCATTAGTTGAATTTTGGAGAATTTTTTTGGCAGAGGTTACAGAGGTTCTTTACGAGCTTGAGCTTACAATAAAGCGAGTTAAGGTATCAACCACTCCAGATGGGAAAGTGTTGGATCTCTTCTTCATAACCGACGCAAGGTTTTCTATTCTTTCTGGTTCTATTGTTCTGATATTTTTTTCTTTTATTTTCTGTTTTGTGCACATCTAGATTTCAATAATGCATTTGCCTAATCTAGTTGTATTTTCATTTTATCATCCACGGCATATTTGAGGGATGTCCATATATTTCAACTAACCAGTATATAAGTTGTATAGAGAGCCTTTTAAATGCGGTTATCAGTGAACATCGTCCCCCAAACCTCTTCAACTCGCATGTGCACGCCAACTCACACACAAACACTGAAAAAGAAAAAGAAAACAAATAACAGGATCAATTGAAATCGTTCACCTGCTGGCTTCTTGGCATTTACCGCTATTGTTGTCAGTCTTTGGTTCATAAGGTTATTGTTCTTCTCAAAATTTTCAGGGAACTTTTACATACAACGGCGAGACAGGAAGACACATATGACCATTTAAAAGCTGTTCTAGGGGATGACATGATCACTTGTGATATAGGGATTGTCGGTCCTGAAATTGCTGCTTGTTCACAAGGATCCTCATTTCTTCCTGATGCAATTACAGAAGATATGTTCAATACAGACATGAACGATGAACACAAAAATGGATCTGTGTACTCCAAAAGTCCATCCATCACGATTGATAATTCGTTGAGTCCTGCTCACACACTTGTCCAGATTGTTTGCCGGGATCACAAAGGTCTCCTGTATGATATAATGAGAACTCTGAAGGATTATAACATCCAGGTATTGCTTTTCCCTTTTTCTTTTTTTCCTTTCCTGTTCAACTATTTACTTCTTGATTAGTTTATCTTTTCTTCTATGTACCTGCAAAGTTTTTTTTTTTCCAGTGCATTGTCTTAAATTAAAGTTCCTGATTTGAATACATTATGGTTTGTACTAGATTTCTTATGGACGCTTCACAACGAAAGGGAAACTAGACTGTGAGCTGGACTTGTTTATCATGCAAGCAGATGGTAAGAAAATAGTTGATCCCAGCAAACAGAATGCACTGCTCTCCCGTCTTCGAGTAGAACTAACTCGTCCTCTCAGAGTAGCACTAGTAAGCCGTGGCCCTGATACTGAGCTGCTAGTCGCAAACCCCGTCGAGTTATCTGGCAAGGGTCGTCCCCTGGTTTTCCATGACATAACTCTTGCTCTCAAGATGCTCAACAAAACAATCTTTGCGGTATGTCCCTATAGACATGCTTTAGTAGTTTCAGATTGAGACAATTTTATTATGCTTTTCTTTCTCCCTTCTCACATTAAGCGTAGAAGCATCTTCTAAAGTGTGACTATTACAATGTCCAATATCAATAGATGATTGTTTCATTAAGTGTCCATTGGCTCTATTAGTAGTACAACCCAGTTCAATGCATGTTTATATCCGTTTTGGTGCTGTGATTGCATGCACCCTGTAAATTTCTATCTACACTGAAAAATCCGCAAAAGAGATTTTCCATTGAGCTCGTGAAGGGGAATATTTTGTCATGAGAGATACAAATACCCAAACTCAAAACATAGGAAAATACACCCACCCAAAAGGAAATTGTATATAGCTATCCAGTGGTATCTAAATAATGATCTGACTCATTTTCTGAATATCTCTTCCTTATTTTCTTTTCAAATGATTATGATCAGATTTGATTGTCTTTTCAGGCCGAAATTGGGAGGTACTTGATTGGAGAACGGGAATGTGAAGTTTACAGAGTTTTATTAGATGAGGGGGATGGTTTCTCTGTCGCAGGGAAAGAAATACAGGAGTCCGTTTGGAAGATGTTGATGGGTTGGGAGTTATAATGGTTAAGCGTAAAATGTTATGCAGGGTTGCAATGGAACTTTGGCCTGTGTATGGTATGCTTCGACCTTGATCATCATCTACTCAATGTACATCTTTACTACTTGTATATGTATAAAAATTTAAACTTTTTACAAGTTGTACTTAGCTTCCGTATGACTGACCTTTCGTGTAAACAAATGAATATCTGATAAAAAGATGAAAAGGTAAGTCAAGCCTTCTGGCGCTGTTTCTCTTGAAGTAGAAGTCAATACCTTAGGTGGGAAATAGAACTTGTAACATCCTTTCCAATTGTACACGTGGATACTTATTTGCTGTAACGTTTTTATGTTAGAGATGGATGCCAAAAGTTACCAGAAAAATAAGTTGTACATAATATTTCCTTGAGAGCTGGAATACATGATGTGTTATATCCTTGCTGTTTGACTGCAGTTTTCTATTAGCAAATTTGATGTTCTCATGGTTATATATTAGAATTTGATGTTTTATGACAAGGTAAAAGTGGAAAGTAGATGGTGAAGTGCTATATGACCACAATTTTTTAGGTACACAAAAAAACAGAAGAAATCTGATTTATTGATTCATCATTTAAACTATATATGTCTACTCCATTACAACGATATAGAAATTCCCTCTTATAATTTCCAGTATACACCCAGTTTGTACTCCAGCAACCACACCCTGAAGGTAATTTCAGCAAATATTACATATAATAAAGTCCCCACTCTTTAAGATTTCCAAACATCATTAAAAACATGCTGCTGAATCCAATTCACCTAAAAGTAACAACAATTTTCAGCTTATAATGTGAAATATTCAGTTTATATGATATATCAAGGGTTTGTATGAGTAATGGAACTTACTAGATTGTTGCCTGGGTTCTTGTAATACCATCCATTTATGAAAGCTGCAAAAGTTCCCCGAGCTGCCATTAGGGCTGGACAAAACTCCCAAATCGAATCGGACTTGAACTGAATCGAGCGGTTCTTTTCAAGTTAAATACTCGAACGGGTATCTAAATCGAGAACTAACGGATTCGGTTCGGTTCTCGGTTCTAGACCAAGAACCGAATAAGAATCGAATCTCCCTAATTTTTTAAAATTTTTTATCTTAAATAAGTCAAATTATTTTAGTTTTTTAAATAAACTGCTAACTAATTAATTTAGTCCAAATCTAAAATATGATTTTACTATTTCTAATTTTCATCCAAGTTCAATTTAATCAAATTGATTTAAGTTTTATCCAAATATTTTATTTTACTGTAGTGTCATTTCTACTCTACTATTTTTTGAATTAGCCATCTTCTTCTTCCTGTGATTTTAACAGTTAAATCTTTGAAGAACTTAACAAATAGAGGTGCAAAAAAAGATATCACGAGATTTGACTACATTATTTTGTAAGAGCTAAGATTGAGTATGTCATAGTCGAATTAATGTAGCGTTGTAATATAAAAAAATTAATTATTGTACGGAATCCTGGAACCGAATAGAACCAAACCAAATCGAACTGAACCGAATGGAATCGAACCCGAACGGTTCCATAATTAAATTTAGATCTGATGGTTCCATTTACTAAATACCCGAAAATTTCGGATTTTGAGAACCGAAACGAATCGGACAATGCCCACCCATAGCTGCCATTACAAAAACCAGCATTGCATTCATCCATATCCATTCCAGGAACAAGAATGGCGGATGCAGCCCCAGACATTGATCTGTAATGCACCGGAAGCACATTTTTCAAATTTCCGTAGGTATTTTCTTCGGCATGTAAGCATGAATACCTTTCTTTGTTGTGGGGAAGGACGGGGTTGGAGGCTTTACCAGTATGTAGAACCCTGCAAATACAATTCCGGCTGCCTCAGTTGTGAAATAAACATAGTTGAATATAGCTGCTTGTTGATAGGAATGGCTGCACCAAAAAAAAGTTAAAATGTGTACTTGTTTTCTTGAATGGCTCTTTAAATGGAAACAATTTTGAGTATTATTTTTGTGATATAAAAGTACTCACCATCTGTAAATGAAGCTGCATGAAGTAAAACAAGCCCCATTGAAATCCAGTGCTTGAGCCTTTCAGTAGACTCCTGCAAGAAGTATTTAATTCCACTGTGAATCATAGCATTGCATTGTGAGTTTAATCTTTTTAGTTTATTTTGATTTCCAATATAAATATTTTGAATTAATGATGTCGCAGATGAATTTACCTTTACATGAATCAATACATGTCCATAGTGAATGCCAATTGTGCCAGAGAGGATGGCTGAAATTGTGTTGAAAGCAAATCCAAAGCATGCATAGTTTGCTCAAAATAAAACTTTCTATTGGAAAAATATATAGACACACATATATGTATATAGAGCATCATTGCTTCACATTATTCGACGAGATTTATGGTTATCTTTGATAATTCTGTCCATCCGGTACAACACATCAAACATGCCCATACAGTAAGTGTTATGGTTGAAATGCGAGGAAGGAAAACCTCAACAGGCCTTCGGGTTCGAACGAAACGCAGCACCAACTTCGTGCATTCTTGCGTAGTGGACCAGAATCAGGTGAACTGAAGGTGCAAGCCTGAACATTGCTCAATATCAACATATGAAACCAAAAAAAGAAAGAAGAAAAGAAGGGAAATTCTTAAAACAAGCTTATTTTGAATTCTAGTATATGAATTTCTGTGATGTGGTCATTCTGAACTCTGACCTTTAATCGTGACCAAATGGGTTGCGAGTAGAGGTGATTGATATCCCAAACTTGTCTATCCACATAACCAACTGCATTGCAGGCAGGTCCAAAATGCCCTCTCATACGACATTTTACCTGAAAATTAGTAAGCAAAGGTCAAGTCTCATTTTCTGATTGTAACAACTAATTACTGCATCAGTAGAAAAAAGAGTTATTACAGTATATTTTTCAGCTACGTGCTTCTGGTGCACGACAAAGCTTCAGACAGGAACATATAAAGTGAATGATGTGACCATGTATATAACATATGCTACAAGCCCTCCTAACCTGCAATTATTTTACATCAATTAGCAGTCTGATTTTGGTGTTAAAAGGGTAAGTAACACGTGTTCAGCACGTAGTACGAAAAAAAGTTGGACTTAATTTTTTTATAAATTGAGTCAATTTACTTCCAATAGAAGGATGAGAAGTTATCACCTGGAGGATGCCACACCATCTGATTTGCTTCATGTCAAATCCATAGGACAGATCATCTAGTGCATTAGAATATCCCCATGCAGTATAAAAATTTATCACCCATTTCCATAATAGTCCATGCAGTAATGTTGCAGTCACAAATTGACCGAAGATGAGAATACCTAGCAGAATAATTCCCCAAAAAAGAAGCTTCAATGTTCTCAAGATTATCTTTCTAATCGCTGACTTGACCTTCAGAATTTTCTGCAACATTAAGACGTATTCCTATCAGAGCAGTATTATCATACAACTTACATTTTCAACAATAGACGATGGATGTATCTTCATATAATCATATCCTTTTCGCACAAATGGAAAATGCAAGAGCAGGGGAAAATCAAGAAAAAGAAAAGCCATACCTTTAGAGCGATGGCTATTGCAACCCCAATAATGAAGACGATGCATTACAAAATCAGCCAAATTGGATCCATTTCCAATTAAGACGTAGAAATTCATGTATAGTTGCAAATAAAATATCTGTGTACTAGATTGGCTTTAGTTAATTAGCCATATACCACTATGGTGAGGCCTCTAAATGCATCCAAGGTTGAAATCCTCTTTGTATTTTGCTTAATCAACTGTTGCTCCTCCTTCTTTTCCTTGGTCTCATTGCTTATGTGAATGCCTACCCCCCCGCCTTTCTTATCTTGACGACTAGTTCTTTTGTTATTGATATCTTCAACCACAAGTTGTGTACCGATGCCAAAACCTTCTTCCAACCTCTTTTCAGTTGGATTCCGTTAGAATCGGAGGAGAGTCTTCTGAGATCCCACAAACATATTATAACTCCTTACTTTTGATATGGTGTATTCTCCGCCCCTGCCTGTAGTTTTTTCCATCCTGGGTTCTGCGTAAATCTTATGCTCTTGTGATTGTTATTTTCATTTTACCCATTATCATAACAATTGGCTCAATTTCTAACAAGTGGTATCACATCAAATTGATATCATTTTATTTCTAACATGTGTATCATAGCCAAAGTTCGACAATTCCTGGAAGAGCCAGTTTGGTTTCATATTAGATCAACTCATAACGATGTTTGATTATTTCGGGATAACAAGTATGAAGTTTGGTATTCCGATTTTGGATCTCAACGCCAAATTTTCGTTATGGCAAATTTTTGTTTCGATGCTGGAGAAAAACAACGTAAAGATCAAGTTGTGATAAAGGGGCAGAAAAGGTCTCAGTTATATGTTTTGGAAGGTTCGACGATCACTTTTGATGCAGTTGTCATTAAATTGAAGAAAAGAGCTATTAGACCTCAAGAGAGGTTCAGTGATTCTAATTTGATTTCTTATGGTTTGATAAGCGTTAACTCAGATGGATTTGGTTGTGATCGGGTTGCTCGTGGTGATAAATCGAGTAAATTTGGTACTAAAGATAATCTTGCAGATAAGCAGTACTTGGATTCAGTCGACAGTTGCTGCGTTTGTCCTAGTTGGGCTTTGTGGAAGAGGTGGAGTAATTTGGTGGAGTATTGTGTTTAGAGAATTTTGTTGGAGTTGAAAGTTAAGTTTTATTCATTACTAGTTGACACGTGCGTTACACGAATTTTGTATTTGTTGTGTTTTTATTAGTATAAAAATTGTAGATATTAAAAAAATTGGATTATTCAAGAGTTTTGGAGCATATTATTGCCTTGCTAATGCTCCATTTAGCGAGACAATTATTTCAAAATCTGATATTAGTTATGAGAAACTCACCAAAAATAAAATTGAAAACGTCACGTGTACATAGAACACGACAATACATGATAATAGAAATATTTGACATACATAAAAATTGCAGGTTTACAAGAGTAAGAAATATTTGATTCATTAAATAATAAAGCATGCATCGAAAAATGAAAATGTATAGCAAAGAATTTGTAAAAGGATACTATGCAACATTTACAAAATAAAACCAATGAGTTAGGATGTAATTTACTTGTATACGCTAAGACAATAGATAATTCTTGCACTGTCATTTCTACTTCTTCTCTTGATTGTTTATAAACGTAGGGATTTGAGTATACAATAAATATTGAAATAATTGCATTAAATCAACTAAAGCACCTACATAACCCCTAAAAAAATGTAAAACATATCCAGTGAGTTTTTTTCTAGTTGGCAAAAAAACATATCCTACCCACCTGTATTTTGTGCAATCAAAAAAAAGAAAAAAAAAAAAAACTATCAACTCTCAATTCTTAGCAATTGGACAAATGCCATCGAAGAATGAAACGAATTAAATGTTAACAAATTGATAAATCGAATTCTCTGAAGTGAATGAATCAAACAACTAAATGCTTGATCATTTAATGGTTCCAAAAGAATGCATGTGAAGTTCTTCTGAAAGTTCCAACCATATATGATAAACAAAACCCGTTATGATTACACTAAGAAGAAATTTTTTTCCTTGAAAGAGACTTACTAAGTTGTATTATTCAAGAACAATTCATTTCAATGTTGAATAAGGACAATNATTCTTTATGTTTGTAGATCCGATAAATCGAAGTGCTCTTGCCTGAATATGTGGTTCCAGCCGTTGTAATTTCTTCAATTCTGATTATGATTTGAATGATTAATTGTTGGAAGCATAAAAATTAAATGTCTCTATAAAAATCTAGAACTAAATCAGTTTTCCCTAATCAAGGCAGTAGTAATAAATAATTAAAATGACGTTTCTTCCATAAAATCAAAGTGTTAAAAGAAAATATGTATATGCTATATCAAGCGAGAGGTCTTAAACTTCATAGGATAAGAAGCAATGAAAGCAAAAATGGTTGATTCAATCAAAGGTAAGAGTAAAAAAGAGGAGAAGAAAACATACACAATCATGAGATTTTCCAGAATAAGCAAGAACCAGATTGATCTGACAGTGCTTTCTTCTCTATAAGCCCATTCCAGTGCATCTTTTGCTTGCAACACTATCGTCATCTACTGCTTACAAAAAATATAAGGTATCAAATGGATAGAAAAGTAAGTTATGTTTTTTCAAAACAATGACAATACAAATAACATTTTTTTCATTGTTAAATATACCTGTTTGAAAAATGAATCCATGAAATACAAATTTTAGAATCAGACATCAGTATTCCAATGGTTATACACAAGTCTTTCCATCGGGCTAATATGTTGACACAATCATAAAGCTAAAAAATGAAGGAAAAAAATAATTCAATTGCCTACATAATCACTAACTCTGGAATAAAATTTTGTTAAATTTTATTACTAAAATTTTACCGGGCATCGTAATATCACTTTATTGTGCAAACTTCAAATTTAGCGAGAAAATGATTAGTTTGGAGATAATATATTTCTTCATAATTTATTTATTTGTTTATTGTTGTTACGTAAATGATTTGCAGCTTCAAAACGGGGATCAACCTGTCCGATCAGGTCGAGGGGCAGCGCCCCTCGTGGGAGCTCGGGGAAAACGCCATCGATGGGAATCGACCTAACTTGAAGAGATATAATTAATTTGTAAGCAAACCTAACTTAAATTCAACCTATTTTAATACAAATACAAACAATACATATCAAATTATTAATAAGTGAAATTGTATTTAGTTTGTGTAAAATATAAACAAATGTTATCGCATATATTTAATTAATTAGAATAATGATGACTTGTATCCAAAACCATCAAGAGTTAAATTTAAAAAAAAAAAAAAAAAAAATTGTCCGTGCACACTAAGACAGACCTCCGTGCGCACGAACACACGGACTCCATGTACACGGATTCCGTGTCTCCATGTGCATAGACGGAGTCTCCTTGCACATGGAGGATTTTTTTTTTTCCTTTTTTTTACTTAAACGGTGCTAACAATATATTCTCGTCTGATGCAAAATCGTGATGATGGAATAGACAACCCAATGTTAAGTTTAAGCATATATAAGCAAAAGCAACTCCTCAAATCTTTGCACTTCATTATAGAAGCACGAAATTTGTAGAATACAAAAAATTCATATTCACTGCAACCCGAATTACCCTGAGCAAAATCAATTGCTTAAATTCATTGTAAAATCACTGTAGAATAACAAGAAATTCAGATTCTGAAACTGAATCAACATTACCATAATAGAAACAGACAAACTTCAATTCGAAATTATATTTACCATGAGCCGAAGTTTCAATTACAATAAATGTTCTTCATAACAAATTCGTCAAAATAAATCAAATTATATAGAAAAAAATGGAGATGGATATCTCGTGATATGTATAAAATGGTATAAAATTGGAGGATATCAGTGAAAACTGGAATATGCAGGGGGAAAATGGAGATGGATATATTTGGAGGACTAGAGCAGTGAAAACTGCGAGAATGAACCCTAACATCTCATTCGTTGCTGTTGCATCTACAGCAAAAAACTGTCTTTTTTTAATATAGTAGGATATATACTAGTCGTTGTCACGTGCGTTGCACGAGTTTTGTATTTATTCAGTTTCCAGCCGTGTATGAATTTTAGATTTTCTAGAAATTTAGTGAAGATATTAGGGCTATCAATATTTAGGAATTTTGCTATTAATACAAATTATATACGAATAAGAAATGAATGCGAATGGTTTGCTGGTATAGTTGACATGTTTGATATTTTTTAATGTTTGAGAAGCTTCATATTATTGAGCTCAACTCTAATATTATGCATAGAAAACAGATAGAATAAGATACCTAGCTTGAGCACAAATCCAAATAACCCAAAAGGCACTTCAAACTATAGCCCAACAAAGGACCAACATCTTTCCACCACCCACATAACACATTGTATCTAGCTTTTATGTTTTGAACTATACCAATGTAGAGACAACAAATGAGGAAATTGTGAAAAGCTTAGAAAAAGCAAGATGCAGACCAGAATTAATACAACAGCATATTGAAGTACAAAAAATGAATACTGGTTAAAAATTTGTGAACTTTATAAAGTCTGAACAAATTTATTTTGCACAAAAGAGGATTCTAGGAAAAAAAATATAGTTCTACTAATACAATTAGAATTGGAAGAAGGTCGCAATAATTTAACACATGCAACAGAGAACGAAACATAAGTAGAATAAATAGAAGGAAAAAATTTAGAATCTCATACGGAAACATCATAATACATCTATAAAAATGAACAATATCTTAATTAAATTAGCCTTTCCCTCTTTGGCGCACTTCTAAGTTAAGGATTTTGGGGTAGAAGTAATTATTTGTACTGTATAATTAATGAAGTAAAATTATTCACATGCTCAGTATGTAGATTTTAATCAAACTGTCACCATTGTTGATATGTGGATTTTTTCGTCTTAAAAAAATGAAATTACATACTAAGAGCATTCACTTTGTACAAAAGACCTTCAGAAGATGTGCATGAAAGGTTTGATGGGGACAATAATAAGGTGGTTGATATGAAAAGAGACATTAATTGGTGAGAAAAAAAATATGGAACTGTTCAAAAATTTCTATGCTATTACTGTAGAGTATCTGTAATAATCTCTAAAGTAATTGCATAGAGAACCTAAAATAGTTAAACATTTTCTCAACCAATGTGAACCATTTCATTATTGTTCTCATGAGAAATTTTATTCATATATTGCAAAAGAACTATAGGAACTTGTTAAAAATTCTGTTTTGTTCAAAATTTATGCACAATTTATGGGAAATGGAACCTTTCAGGTCTATGCAACTAATAACTAACTCATGTTTAAGGATATTTTTCTGTCTTATAACAATCACGTCTGTATGGTTATAATTCATCATTGCCTAGAAAAACAGTAACCTTCCATGTCCACCGTCATTCATTGGACAACAAATAATGACTTTATGATAAATCTATGGATGCTTACAAGTAGCATTGCCTCAAGAGTAAATATACCATGCCATCCTACGATCCAAATACATTGTTCACCTCATAAGCAAAACTGTAGGTCATGAACCCAAAACCCCTTAATCTACCACACTCTCTGTGATAAACCAGCTTGGCCTCCATAACCTTTCGTTGCTCGCTGAAGAAGGTTTGAAGATCTAGATTCTCAACTTTTCACGCAAGGTTTCCCACATAAACTTTTTACACTTGCGATATAAAAAACGCAACAAGTTTTTGGCGTCGTTACCGGGGAATATTTACTTTTAGTCTTAATTTATTTTATTTTTAACTGTTATTTTATTTATTTTATTTTACTTCCTTAAAAAAAGTGTTCGTTGTATGCTTCGGACCTAAGGCGACGATCTTGAACCGTTTGACTCGAATATAGAACGTAGTATCAGACGAAGACGCAAGGACCACACACAAAAACAACATCAAAAGGTTGACGGTCAAAATATCCCTATTTCAATTCAGCCAAATGGACAAGTGGTCATAAGAGTAACAGTGCCACCGGATCAGCAGCAGAAGCGAGGGGAAATAAACGAAGGAGACTTGTCCGTTTCAATGTTGTTGACTCCAATAGCCGCACATGCGCTCCAGTATTGTGTATCTGGTAAATAACTTTCATATAAAGACGGAGTGGATCAATTTGATGAGTAACACTCTCCAATTCTATGGGTTACCTCATGAAACTCCGAACACACATATCTCAAGATTTCTCAGAAATTGTCAGAACTTCCACGCTCCGGGGGTTAATGAAGATGCTATTAAGCTGCGATTATTTCCATATACACTGAGAGATGCTGCATTGGAGTGGTTAGACGCCGAACCTCATGGAAGTATTACTACATGGGAAGACCTGATCAGAAAATTCTGCAATAAATTTTTCGCACCGACGAAAGTGGATAAAATCATATTGGAAATTCAAAATTTTCAACAGAAAGATGGAGAGCTATCATGAGGCATGGAATAGATTCAAAGAGCTGATGCGAAAATGTCCAAATCATGGAATCACAATAGGAAATCAAGTGCAGTACTTCTACACCGAGCTCTCACCACAGTCAAAATCTCATGTGGATTTCTCTGCGAGTGGATCGATCATAGGAAAATCGGTACAACAAACTTTGGATTTATTTGAGTTAATTGCCACCACGCATTCAATATTTTCATCAGAAAGAGTGGTACCACCGAGAGTATCAGAGATGTATGAATTAGATGACACAATATCTACCAATGCCCAGATAGCAGCATTTACAAAGCAGGTAGAGCTATTGGTAAAATCACAAACGAAGTGTTAAACATATAATAATTGAAATTATTATTATTTTTAACTACTTTTAGTAAATTGAAAATATATAATTAAAAAAAAAGCAAACAACAGATAATTGGAAAAACAAATATGTAATGAATATTAGAGCATAACAATTTCATCTATTGGTCATCTTTATTCTTAATTCAAGATTTATAGCCTAATGTAGTGTTCGATCGAATTTTTCTATTGTATTCAATTTACCCCTCTTGAATTCTCATTGACCCTATTTAACTAATTTAATTTCATATATCTATGCGAATCAATTTTAGTTAAACGAAACACTGGTTCTAAGAATTCAAATTATGACCGCAATAATTAATATAGGTATTTCTCCACGTTATACTAATTTACCGAATTTTATTATATGGTCTAAATCTCAAACTCACATCTCGATTCGTAAGAGACTCACATAATCATCAAATTATTGATCAGGTAATTTAATGCATTAAATTCATAATAAAATCAACACATAAATCTATAAATCACATAAATTTTGAATAAAAAAAATAAAGGATCACAAATCGATTACACTATTTTCAGTAATATAAAAATTAATTACTCATATTGAAAAGATAAAAACATGAAAAAAGTGAAAAAATATTATCAAAAATTCACAAAATATGAAGATTTCTAGTGTTTACAATTTTCCTTCTTTTTCCTTTTTCCTTTTTCCTTTTTCCTTTCCTCTTTATTTTCTTCTTTCTCTTTCTCCTGCTCCTTCTTTCTTTTTCTCTACGTTTTTCTTCTTTTGACTTTTCTCATTCTTTCCCACTCTCTCTCTCTCTCTCTCTCTCTCTTTT
>CAIGRB010136352.1:52899-64019 GCA_903798255.1 Fraxinus quadrangulata
AATATATTGAATCATGAATTGATTTATGAATGGCGAATAAGTTGCATGATTAGATTAATTTCTACTTTTTCATGTAAAATTTGATATACATTGAGCACATGAATTAAGTTAAGCATTGTGTAGGAATGCGTTGATTTCATGATTGTATATGTTGAAATAGTGGATCATAGATGTTAAACCCAAAACCACTAAATTTTACATTCTTAGACCAAAATTAGAATATTTTGGGGGAATTTTACTGTTGTAGGAAGATGTTGATATAAATAGGGATTCCATGTGTGAAATTAAAAATCTTGTGTAGATTATCTAAAGTTAATAGGATGAAATTGGGTGAAAATCTCAAGTTAGAGATCGTTTTACTTGAATTGGTGTTAAATAAGGGACATTACACTAATCAAGACATAAAAAAAATTTATTAGAATATTTCTCTTCGTAACCTTTATGAATCGAGCAATTAAGCCTGCATGAGTTTTTAAAACCTGGTGCCCTATGGTTATCTGACTTGAGAGTTATCGACCGAAAACTCGTTACATGAGTCATTTAGAAAGATTAAGAAGATAATGCTTCAAATAAAGAAAAAAATCACTCATATGAAAAAAAATTAGAAAAAAGCAGGTGCATGAAATAGAAGACGCACCAAATGCCTTGATTAAGTCTCAAATACTTGTTTAAAAAAATTTGATTTTTGATAAGAAATTGTTAGCCAAATTAAGTTCTAGAGATTGAAGCAATCAAATTTAATTGAGAATCCTTGTTTATTGAAATGTTGAACTGCAATTGGCGAAATTTTGTCAAACTAGAGAGGTGGGGATAGTAAAAAAATTCAACCTTAGTTCATACACCGGAAAATAGTGGAAATAATAAGTTTGGGATATGTGAATCTTACGAGTGATGAAAGAACATATTTGACCATTGATGGTCGAAAATTGAAATAACTTATGAATTCATAATGCTATGCTTAATTTTTCACACACACACATCGATTTTATATTGGAAAAGTGGATCTTAATTTTTGTATTGTAATTTTGAAATTGTGCATAAATTTGATATTATGATTTCATTTCCAAGATAAAAAGTCAGGGTACCTAACGAAATTTTTTGCTTTACTTGATTGATTGTACGCTAATTAGGTAGCATTTTTTTTTTATTTTTTTATTTTTGTTTAAGTTTTAATTTTGTTTGAGAAAATTCAATAAGTTGTAGAAGAAATTAAGATGATGAAGTACAGAAGCGAAAAATTAACATGAAGTATGATGACATTCAATAATTTTTAACCAAACTTGTAAAAGATAAAGACTTCTGTGAGAAGGTAAGCAATGAGGGATCAAGCAAAATGAGTTTTCTTCATTCTTCTTGTCAGGCTCATGGACCAATCAAGAATTGAAAAACCTTGTCACTTAGCATAACTTGAAGCCACCGAGGAATTGCAGTAAAACGCAATTAAGAAAATCCACAAAAAATAAAACAAACTATTAAGACTAAGAAAAAAAGGAATTCACCAGTATACAATGATAGTTTCCTCCCGATATTCTCTTGTCAGAGATATGGGTTGTTGTCGGGGATGGTCTTCAATTTCAAAAGTAAAGCCCCTGGAGTAATAGACAATGAATCATAATTAACTGCAATAATGCTACAAAATGCTTAATTAATATATGGAAATCTAATTGAAGCAAGAAAATCACAAACCTTTGTTTCCATTGATGGTAATTAAGGTAAAGCACCAAAGATTTTGAATAAAATCATATTATTTTACAAGCATCAATTGAAAAACTAAAGATAAAATGCTAAGTACGTTTTGCACGCTTATCTAGACCACAAAACATAGATTATTGTTGAAAATAAATTGGAATATAGTTTAATTCTATGCAAATTATGTTTTGTAGGATAATAACGATGAATACGGTGGAAGTGTGGAAAAGCAAGCGAAAAAAGACTAAAACGAAAGAAAACAAAAGTTCAGGGACCAATGTGCAAATAATCAAAAGATAACTCGAAAGAGGGAGTGGCGACGTGAAGATGGCGATGACTAATTGAGCATTTGAATGACATGTTGGAAGAAGAAGTGGTGGAAAAAGAGGTCAATATTGATGAAACTAAATTCGAGGACCAAAATGCAATGAATAGTAGTTTGATACTACTATGCGGTCGCATAGCTCTATGCGACCAAAGAGCTATGCGGTCGGATAGGTCTTTACAGGAAAAAAAAAGGAACAAGTCAACTCTTCTATGCGATCGCATAGAAATGAACTATGCGGTCGCATAATACAAAAAAATGGGCGAATTTTCTGGTTTCCTTTTTCGTATCAACTACATATGGAAACAAATCCGAGGAACGTATTTAACCCTAAAAACATCCTAGAACCGAGGGAAAGAGGACTAGAACACAAAAGAAAACCTTAGAAGATATATTGAAGGAGATCTTGAGGTAAGAATTTACAAGAAGACACACAAGATTCTTGGGTTTTCAAGCATAGCATTGATCCGGTGATGACTTTTCTTCATCTATTTTTGTGTGTTATTATTTTCTCTATGTTAAGCTAGACATTCATATGCTAGGAGAGCGATGAATCATGTTATGTAATCTTTGATTTTAGTTTTGCAATATTTGACAATTAAAACATGTTTTTGAGTTTTGAATGATTTTTTTTCGTTTAACATTTCCACAATTATTATGTATGTGATTGTGTGTGCAGTGATCTATTTCTTGCATTCGAGAGAAGTGGAATAGATTTGACAAGATATTAATCATCGTAGGATCCGATAGTGGATAAAGATATACCCCTATACTTTGAGTGAATCTCTAAAGTGATAATAAGACTACATGCATTCTTGTGAATTTGTATTCGTCATAGAGATATAGTCGGGTGGTTTACATGAATATGTTCAACAATTCTTGAGAGAGATTTTTGGATAGGTTAGGGTAATTGATTCTTCAAATTATCAGGCACGTTGTCAATATTGTAGAATTAAATTCAAGGTGTGCAGTGCATGGGAATTTGTGATCCTAGTGCTCATTTATAATTCATAAGAAAACATTCAATTTGCATTTGAACATTTATTTGCATTTAGTTAATAAAGTTAGTTTAAATTTCAACGTAATCATAATTTAGCCATAAGTTTTGACAATTGCATTTGAACATTTATTTGCATCTAATTAATAAAGTTAGTTTAAATTGCAACGTAATCATAGTTTAGTCATAAGTTTTGACAATCATCTGAAATTACATAGATTCGGTTAAGGTTTCGATAATATGAATTAAACTAAATCAATCTTCGTGGGACGATATTCGAAACTTTAAATTCCACTTTATTACTTGTTACGAACCGTGCATTTGCGATAGTTTTAAAAGCGAAACATATTTTCGTACAACAACATAAATCCCATGTACATCATCCCCTTATTTTCCACCATTTGCTTGCAAAATATACACAGAACAAAGACAAGTTATTTACATAAAGATATTAAATAAATAAAAGAAATAAAACATTGTCATCTTCCTCGTCCGGGCACACTGGATCTTGATTTCGATCACTCGGACGAATGACTCATTAGAATGCGGCCTTTTAGTTGAATAGTCATGAACGAAAACCGGAAACAACCTTGGGAACAACTTTTGAGAGAGATCACCGTGGTTCTGCATAATGCTAAACGAAATTATCTGAAGTTTGAACAAGTGTTAACCAATTAGGCTAAGAAAAATGAAACCAAAAATTAGTCGACTTAACAAAAGGTAAGAGTAAAAAAGAGAAGAATAAAATACACAAAATGAGGAGATTTTCCAAAAGAAGCAAGAACTAGATTCACAACGCCTTCTCCTCTATAACCCCATTCGTGGGCGTCTTTTGCCTTCAACACCACCGCCATTCGCTACCTACAAAAAATATATTACCATTATTCAACATGAAGTAGAATATATACACAAAAAATAGCAGAAGAAAAAGAATTATAGTTGATGTAATTTGTTTGGAAGTGATGAGGGAGAGAGGCATGTGAGAAGAAGTAAAGAGGCATGGATGATGCGTAAAGAAATGGAGAAAAGTAGGAAAAAATGTACAGACAAAAACGACGCCGTTTTATTCACACTGTTGCATCTACAGTAGATTCCTCACTCCATTTTTTTTTATAAAGTAGGGATAATGGAATTCGTCTCTAGGTGAAGAATTTTTGAAGTTTCATTCATTGCATTGAAATTCATGTCAAAATTGAGATTTGTTAAAATTTTGGTGTGACCCGAATTCGATTGAAAAATTAATTGGGAGTTCTATTTGGAGTTGGTAGTGTTTTAGACTCCTATTTCAACTCAACTACTTCGTTATTGATTTTACCTATTGTAATAAGACTTTGCATTGTGTTAAACTCTTGTTTGTATTGATTCTTCTAGTCTATATGATTGTTATTTTAATCTTATACATTATCTCATCTTTAATATTCATAATAATTACCTCAATTTCTAACAAGTCGTATCAGAACAAATTGGTATCACTTTATTTCTAATAGATTCTCCATTGAAACTCAGAATCTCTAGTTACTAGATGGCAAACTCTTATATCACTATATAAAGAATTTAAAATTTGATAAATTAAGAGAGGGAGTTGGAAAAGGACAAGAATAAAATCAAACGTCGGCCCCTAAAGGTAGAGAAAGAACAATTTTGCTATTACAACCCCCTCACAATTGGGGAGGGGGAGGGGTCCACGCCCAATAAAAAAACGTGGGCCTTCTATTGTGAGAGGGCTGTACATTAAGTTGTAAAACTTGGCTATACATGTAGCATCTCTCGAGAAAGAATTCACAATTGAAAGATTGGTGTATTCGGAAATCAAGAGCAAACGTCAGAGAGACTGATAAACAAGTCCATATGATCATGGTGGTTGGTCTATACTTGTCCAACCCAGCTTCACCTGACCGTTCTGTTCCAAAATTCTAAACATTTAAAATCTTTTTCATTAGAGTGATGTTACGTGTGTAGGGGGAGTTTGACACTTTTTTTTACAGGAGGGACACTTGATCATTTTTCACTTATTGTTGACAAAAAAAAAAAAATTAATAATAAAGAAAGAAAAATAAAACCAGCCTTACATGTGCTATCTGTAATATGGGAATAACTCTTTTCATTATAGATTTAATGAGGTGTATAAATATGGAATTTTATTGAACTTAAAATTTATTGTCCGTTAAACTTGATAATGATCACCTATATAACATTACTCGAGTTATATATCATGGCAATGAAACAAAACAACACTGATTAATTTTATTTTATTTTTAACTTTGAAATTTTGGAACATGCAGCCAATAAAGTATTCATGTAAACAAGTCGCAATTGCACATGATTGAGAACTTGGAATGTTGTTACAACTTTCTCTTTGTTTAATAATTAGGTTTCGATTATTTCTTCCTCCCTCTTCAAAAAAAATAAAAAAAAATACCAATATTAAATATACGAAATAAGAAACGAATATTGCAAATTCACTATTTATCATGTTGCCTTTGGCATCTAAGAGTCGCGGACCGATCATAGAATTATGTTCAATAAATGGAGCATATTAATTGTTTGTTCTCAGATTGAATGGTAAAGATCGGAGAAAAACAATCACTCACGCTGAAAATCAACGTTCTTGAAATCATAAAGTTGAACGGAAATGGAAGAAAAATCTCAATCCACCTAATGAAAGACCCGCAAAACTGGCAATTTGTGACAACTACATAACCAGGACACGTATAATTTCTAGTAATCAATAATTGATATGGAAAAGTCAAATTTGCATCCACAGTAGTCCAACATCACTCTTTGAATAAGCGATCATTTCAGTCCAAGTAGTACGCTCGTTTGATAAGTTTCTTTGTAGAAGAATTTTTTCAAAAAAGTTACTTTAGATTATTTTGCGCATGTCTAGGGTCGATACTCATCAAATTTTTTTTACCGTTATGCAGTAATCTGACGGTCGCACCTTCTGAATAGATTTTACAAAATTACATTTATACCATTTTGACATTTAATACATTAATTTTAAAAGAACGGCATTTAAGGCAATTTAACTAATTTTGTGTCAAAATAATACGGTTAGAAGATGTCCGCCTACTTTTCAACTGTCCAAATTTTACTTAAAATATGGTGAGAATCGGGGCCAAAGAAAGGCTTTTTTTTTCTAAAATATCTTTTATTCAGATAAAGTATTTTTAAAAAATTATTCAATTAAATTCAAAAGTAATTTTTTAATCTCATAAAAAGTTTTAACTTTATAAAAATTTTGTCAAACGAACTCTAATCAATTTTAAAATTCTTTGTAATTTTGAAATGTGAGATAGAGTGCACTTATTGGAAGTTTAAAATAGTGATTAATAGATAAAAAGGAATTCATTGTAATTTATAAGATATCAAAAGTGGGTCACACTTCGTGAGAATGTGGACATCCATATGTACGGCGAGAATTATTCTTCGCTGGGTTAGTAGTGTTATTCATAAGAAAACTTAAAAAGAAAAAAAAAATTTGTGCCAATAAAGTTTCGACACCTCATAATTTCAGTGACGTGTATAAATTAGAAAAGTTTTGTTCCAATAAAGTTTTGACACCTCAGAATTAAAATGATGTGTATAAATTTGATTGGGAGGACAGTGAACAAGACAATGAAACAGATAAAAGCAGATTTAGAAAATAGTCAACGATACAGTAAAATCTAGACTCAGATATTTGCTTTGCTCCGTGTATCTCAATTTTCATCGGAAGTATTAAGAAAAACAGAACACACCATGGCCGCCGGTGAATTCAGTAGCGGCGGCGGTGGTTGGAGGGCCATGAGAAGCCTCACCTTCCAAGTGCTCACCGGCCGGTGGTTCATGCTTTTTGCCTCTTTTTTAATCATGTCCATGTCTGGTGCAACTTACATGTTCGGCCTCTACTCCGGCGACATCAAATCATCCCTAGGTTATGACCAGACAACCTTAAACCTCATAGGATTCTTCAAAGATGTCGGCGCAAATATAGGAATCATGTCTGGCCTTATCAATGAAATTACACCGCCTTGGGTTGTTCTTTTAATTGGGGTATTCATGAACTTTTTTGGCTACTTCATGATATGGTTGGCCATCACTGGCCGGACGGCCAAACCCCATGTGTGGCAGATGTGTCTGTATATATGTATTGGTGCAAATTCCCAAACATTTTCCAATACTGGGGCACTGATTACTTGTGTTAAGAATTTCCCGGAGAGTCGAGGAATAGTTATAGGGCTTCTCAAGGGATTTGTTGGCCTAAGTGGTGCAATTATCACACAGTTATACCATGCTTTTTATGGAAATGATTCTAAGTCTCTTATTTTACTTATTGGGTGGCTTCCGGCGGCTGTTTCTTGTATTTTTCTCCGAACAGTTAGACTCATGAAGGTTGTCCGGCAAGAAAATGAGCTCAAAATCTTCTATGGGCTACTCTATGTGTCTCTAAGTCTTGCCGGTTTCATCATGATTCTGATTATCTTACAAAACAAATTTCATTTTCCCAGAGTTGCGTATGCGGGAAGTGCCAGTTTTGTTCTGATTTTATTGTTTTCTCAACTGGCTGTCATCATCAAAGAAGAATTCAATGTCTGGAAGAGCAAGAGACAAGAGTTGAAAGACCCCATTCAATTCAAAGTTGTTTCTCAACTGCTAAATCCGCCACCAGTTGAAGAACCTCAGCCATCAACAACCAGTGATCTGGTAAAGCACCAAAAGCGGGCAGATTCGTGGTGGAGCAACCCTTTCAAACCACCAGAAAGAGGTGAGGATTACAACATATTGCAAGCAATTTTCAGCATAGATATGATAATTCTATTTACTGTCACAACATTTGGAGTTGGGGGTACATTGACAGCAATGGACAATCTAGGCCAAATTGGTAAGGCTTTAGGTTATCCAAGTAAAAGCATAACCACATTTGTGTCACTAGTAAGCATATGGAATTATCTTGGAAAAGTAGCCTCCGGTTTTGCCTCAGAAATTTTCTTGGAAAAGTACAAATTCCCACGTCCCCTGATGCTCACATTAGTACTTCTCCTCTCTTGCACTGGTTATATTCTTATCGCATTTGGAGTCCCAAACTCTCTATATTTATCCTCTGTGATTATAGGGTTCTGTTTTGGAGCCCAATGGCCGTTGATTTTTGCAATCATATCAGAATTGTTTGGGCTCAAATACTACTCTACATTGTACACTCTAGGGGGTGGGGCCAGCCCCCTTGGGGATTATATTTTGAATGTTAAAATAACTGGTTATTTATATGATAAAGAGGCTATGAAGCAAATGGCAGCTAAAGGAATCGTTAGGAAAGAAGGGCAAGACTTGACATGCATCGGCGTGGAGTGTTACAAACTCGCTTTTCTAATAATCATGGCCGCCACACTGATAGCATGTGTAATTTCAGTCATTTTGGTGCTTAGGACTAGAAAATTTTATAAAAGTGATATATACAAGAAGTTTAGAGAGCAAGCTAATCGACAAGAGTAGTATGATCGTTTCGCTTGTAAAATTATATAAATTGTATTTATATTTTGTTGAAAGGTTACCATTTGTATGTAAGATTTAAGAACTGTAACCATTTTGTATCTTTTATTCGGTTCTCTTTTATTTGTACTGCATAGATGCAGAATTATATGAATAAATGCAAATCATTTGCATGTGAATCTGAAATGTATTGTATATGCTGATTTGATGTTCAGATTTATCAAAATGACACACTAAGCGTTTGTTTGATTACAAATGTTTTTTATCAACTTTTTAATGGGTCAAATCTTAATTTTAATCACATATTTAGTGAGATTCACAACTTTTTCTGGACGGGGAAGAGGTGAGTGGTCAAGTGGTCAAAAGCGACAGATTTAAATCCATTGACTTTTTTCTACCTAAGTTTGAATCCTACCTCTCACATTTGTTTGTTGTGAGACGGCAACTTTTTATATATTCATTTTAACAAAGCTTTAAACAATTAATGATATAAATTTTATCACATCTTGAAATGTCGAACTTATTGTACATAAAGAGTGTACAAGTAGTTTAATTTTAGAATTATTCTACTTATACATTCTTTGTATACATCATGGTTGACACTGTGTGGAGTGTAAAAATAGAAGTCATCGATTATTTTAAATATTGTTACAAAACTATGTGCAGCGTCACATAATATCGAAAAAACTGTCTCCATGAAAGTACACCAAGCAGAACTGTTAATTCCATTTGTTTTGCTGGAGTTGCATATTGAACAGAGCACCCCATAATGCTCCCTAATGGGTCACTGATTCATACCTTTAATCATTACATTGGACATCCTATTCTTTTATAGTGTGTGTATTTCTTCGGAAGAAGGATTAAGAAAAACAAATTAACAAAACACAACATGCCTGCCTGTGAATTCAGTAGTGGTGGCGGTGGTTGGAGAGCCTCGAGAAGCTTTACCTTCCAAGTGCTCACCGGCCAGTGGTTCATGATTTTTGCCTCCCTCTTAATCATGTCCATGTCTGGTGCAACTTATATGTTCGGCCTCTACTCTGGCGACATCAAATCATCTCTAGGTTATGACCAGACAACCTTAAACCTCATAGGATTCTTCAAAGACTTCGGTGGAAATATAGGAATCATATCTGGCCTTATCAATGAAATTTCACCACCTCGGGTTGTTCTTTCAATTGGTGTAATCATGAACTTTTTCGGCTATTTCATGATATGGTTGGCCATCACTGGCCGGACGGCGAAACCCCAAGTGTGGCAGATGTGTCTGTATATATATGTATTGGTGCAAATTCACAAACATTTTCCAGTATTGGGGCACCGGTTACTTGTGTTAAGAATTTCCCGGAGAGTCGAGGAATAGTTATAGGGCTTCTCAAGGGAGTTGTTGGCCTAAGTGGTGCAATTATCACACAGTTATACCATGCTTTTTATGGACAGGATTCTAAGTCTCTTATTTTACTTATTGGGTGGCTTCCGGCGGCTGTTTCTTGTATTTTCCTTCGAACAGTTCGACTCATGAACGTTGTCCGGCAAGAAAATGAGCTCAAAATCTTCTATGGTCTACTCTATGTATCGCTAAGTCTTTCTGGTTTCCTCATGATTTTGATTATCTTACAAAACAGACTTCACTTTCCTAGAGTTGTGTATGCAGGAAGTGCCAGTTTTGTGCTGATTTTATTGTTTTCTCAACTGATTGTTATCATCAAAGAAGAATTCATCGTCTGGAAGAGCAAGAGACGAGAGTTAAAAGATCCCCTTCAATTGAAAGTTGATTCTCAACTGCCAAATCCGCCACCAGTTGAAGAACCTCGGCCAACAACAGGTGATCAAGTAAAGCACCAAAAGCCGGCAGATTCCTGGTGGACCAACCCTTTCAAACCACCAGAAAGAGGCGAGGATTACAACGTATTGCAAGCAATTTTCAGCATAGATATGATAATTCTATTTACTGTCATAACATTTGGAATTGGGGGTACATTGACAGCAATCGACAATCTAGGCCAAATAGGTAAGTCCTTAGGATATCCAACTAAAAGCATAACCACATTTGTGTCACTAGTAAGCATATGGAATTATCTTGGAAGAGTAGCCTCCGGTTTTGCCTCGGAGATTTTCTTGGTAAAGTATAAGTTCCCACGTCCCCTAATGCTCACATTAGTACTTCTGCTCTCTTGCGCTGGCTATCTTCTCATCGCATTGGGGGTCCCAAATTCTCTATATTTATCCTCTGTGATTATGGGATTCTGTTTTGGAGCCCAATGGCCGTTGATTTTTGCAATTATATCAGAATTGTTTGGGCTCAAATACTACTCTACATTGTACACTCTGGGTGGTGGGGCCAGCCCGCTTGGGGCTTATATTTTGAATGTTAGAATAACAGGTTATTTATATGATAAAGAGGCTATGAAGCAATTGACAGCTAATGGACTCGTGAGGAAAGAAGGGCAAGACTTTGACATGTAAGGATTATACCCTAGGTCCAATCAATTTGGGACATAAACACTTTAAATATATATATCTATATAATCGATGCATATTAATGGCAATACTTATTATTTAATTGAATTTATATTCTAATAAATTAAATAATAGAATTCGTAGATTCAAATCTTGGTGATTTGTTAATCACAAGGAGTT
>CAIGRB010136352.1:64594-81617 GCA_903798255.1 Fraxinus quadrangulata
TGTTTTAATTTATCAATTTTGATTAGATCAAAATAATAATTTACGTCGTTAGGTATCGTGATTGGGAACCTAATGGGTCACACATAAAAGAGAACCAGAAGAATGAGATTTACCAATTAATTAATTGACAAGTGTTGGATAATTAATTAATTGGGTTGCTTAATAATAGGCTCAAATTAATTAATTGCATTAATTAATTCATGGACCAGACTTAATTAATTTGATTAATTAAATATTGGACCTGGTTAAATTTGAGAGACGGGTCGAGCCCACTTTAGCTTATATTGATATGCTACTAGGGTTTGAGAATTAAGTATTATTTTTCATTATTTTGCTAGCACGAGAAAAGAAACCCTAGCCGTCATTCTTGTTCTCTGTGTGGATCATCATTGGAGGCTGAATAATTGGACAGCTTGGATTGCAGATCGTGATCATTGGAATTCGAGAATCAGCAAAGAAGTTTGCAGAATTTATCAAAAGTATAATTTCTATCACAGTTTCTTTCTAAACACAAAGCAGATCCTTGTATGGGAATTGAAATTGTTTACTTTCCCCTGCGCATGATTAAGTAAATTCCCAACATGATATGCATTGGCATGGAGTGTTACAAACTCGCTTTTCTAATAATCATGGCAGCGACACTGCTAGCGTGTGTAATTTCAGTCATTTTGGTGCTTAGGACTAGAAAATTTTATAGAAGTGATATATACAAGAAGTTTAGAGAGCAGGCTAATCGACAAGAGTAGTATGATAGTTTTGCTTGTAAAAATATATAAATCGTAGTTATGTATTGTTGAAAGGTTACTGTTCGTATGTAAGTACCGTTTCTATCTTTTATTTGGTTTACTGCGTAGTTGCAGAATTATATTGAATTTAGCAAAAGCTTTGTCAAACCATTGCTAAGTAGATAAAAAGACCGATCACACTAGTGCCATTTAGTTTCAAAAATCATGACATTATCAGCAGCTATCTCTCACCATGTTTCTTAACAATTCGAAGTTTACAAAATCAAAACCAGTGGCATTAGTTATATTAGTGCCAATTTTGTTTCTTGATAAAAATTGAAGTATAACTAATGCCACTGGTTAAAGTTATGATTTTGCAACGTTTGAACTGTTAAGAAACATGTTAAGATATAGCTGTTGATAATTCCATGATTTTTGTCTCTATTCTGCCCTCATCGTTTCAAGAACTACTTTTCAATTGGTTGATTATAAATGCTCACATAAGTTATTAAGGAGTTGGTTGAATGATCCAAGACCCGTGATCCTTGAGCCAAATAGAGATGGAAGTGCCCACCAAAAAGGAGATCCACTAGGGATCCCTGAATGCTTTCAATCGTGCTCCGCAGACAGTATAATACTCTAACTTAGTGAAGATAGGAAAGGGACTTCACCATTTTCGTTATTTTACTCATTTGATGAAATGACAAATCAATAGCCGAGTTGGTTCCAACGAAAACCCACCATCGTCATTCTCCGCCATCACCATTTTCCGCTTCCCCTACTGTACACCTCAACAATGAATAAAATTAAGTGTACAACATTAGCTGACAACAATAAATGACAACCATGTATTGTCAAAATCCTAGAATGCGAAGTAGAAAATAGTTTTTTAAAATAGATAGATACGGTGATGTCAAATATGATGTTATCAATCAATGTTGTACACGTTGTATGGTTCCCTCAAAGTAACATTCTTCCAAAATGAAAGACAAATAATTTTTGAATCAACAGTTCTTTCATTAAAGAAAATCATTGAATTGTAGGCTTACCACCATCAGAGTGCCTCCCTTGTTAAGTGTAGGGCCTTTTATTTTATTCAAGTGTGAGTCACCTGTGTACAATTTTTATGATGTGGGGACAAAGATTTAAATTTATGACTTCATATTTTCAGATATCGCCTTTTAGTGCTTTAAAAAATATGGAAGATACATTTGTTTTTTTTTATAATTTAGTTAGATAGTATTATTCTAAAATTATTTTTGCCAACACGACTTTACAAAAGAATAGCTTTCTCACGTCTACTCCATGTTTTGGATTGTGTTGCTTTAGTATATAATTGATCTATGGACTACTTCCACTTTTAATTGAGAAAATTCCCTCAAACCCTGATTTTCAAGTTTCAATTTCACAAATTAGGTACTGAGAATTTTATTTTCAAAATGAGGTATGCCCCAGTCTACACATGCACCCACTCCACTCCACCATACCTGTCTCCTACTCAATTTCTTCCCTAAAATCAAATTTGTATGAGTATGTTTGGTAGAGATTAAAATCGGATTAAAATCGAAAAACTAGTCGTTATTGTTGACTTTTATTAGACGAGTAAGAGAGAGTCTGATGCATGCCCCGTACATTGGCACCACTCCTTCACCAGTAATTTCCATAAATGCCAATAGTCCAAAGACAGTGGTTGTGTCATCGTTATCATTGTTGTTGTCATCGTCAGGTGAGTCAAAGCCGAGTCCTTGTTCTTGGAACGGAGAGATGAGAGAAGAATGTGGAAAGCTTAACCACTTTTGTTGATGA
Organism: Fraxinus quadrangulata; assembly: GCA_903798255.1. NCBI lineage: Eukaryota > Viridiplantae > Streptophyta > Magnoliopsida > Lamiales > Oleaceae > Fraxinus > Fraxinus quadrangulata. Next base: position 67,126 of record CAIGRB010136352.1, read on the forward strand.
TACGGGTAATTTTTTTACTTATTTAAGATTTTTAAGTTTTACAATTTTACATTAGATAGTCAGCCCATGTTTGAGATTCATTTATTCTAAAACTCATTTTTTTCGAAACTCATTTTTAACAACACATTCTTCCATAAAATAATTTTATATGTAAATTCAATTTTTTTTCCTTTTTTATTCTCTAATTACACTTTTTTTAAAAAAAATCACTATTCGAAAAATCATTTTGCCTCCAAAAACTCTTTAAAAGGGGAAACTAACATAAGCTCAATTTTAATTTTAATTTATATGTGAATATAGAATTATACTAATTGGTTCGATGAGAAATCTTAAAAAGTATGAAAATAGTAAGGTAAATTTTAAAAATTTTAAGTTTTTAATTGATTTTACTCCCTGCAAGCGAGATCTATCCAAACATACGTAAAGAACTTGCATTAATATCTCAATTTCAATTCAAACAAATATAAGCACATAGTGCACCAAAATGCTACTTTTGATACTTCTTCGGAGAAAAAGTATTAAGTGTAGAAAACTTGTGAAAATAATATATAATTTACCAAAAAAAAAAAAAAATAGTGAGCTATGCACTTCGTAAATCTTATTAAGATATAATTAGCCTTGCATTGATATTTACAAGATAATGGATAAGTTGCTTTGAATATATAATACTTTATTCTGAGATTAATGTTGAATTCTAAGCATGGATTTACAAAGAAGAAAGTCAAGCAGAAAATGTAAATATGAACCTTGGTAACTTTAAAAAATGTACCTTCAATGTAGCCAACATATCTCAAGATATCTCATATTCATGCAAGCCTCGTTCCTGTACACTTGGACAAATCGTTAATCACGTGACTTCCTCCAATGGGGGTGGAGTTGACCGTACGCATTCTGACGATCAAGTCAACTGGAGAAGTAAACATATGAGTGTGTGAGAGCTTTAGACGTAACTTTTTAATGTAAAAAGGGGATCGACTTTGGGGAGTAACAAATAAAACAATGATATGTCAAAGTTATAGGTTGAGAATCTAAACTTGCATTACCTTCAAATGACAATAAGTGTTAGTTTTTATATTATAAGAGGATAAATAAGGGCCAATAGATGAAAAGACACGTGGCCTCATCTGTGCGGCTGATGCCTATAATCTTAGACATCAATCAATCATAAGTCTTAAATGTTAGTACCACTTTAGCATCTATAATGCCTAACTTATGATTTTGTACCTGATTGGATAGGCTAGCAATGGCAGCGGTGACTGAATTGTCCATCAATCATATATAGAAAAGATTGCTTGGGAGATCTCGTGTTGAGCTCCTTCCATAGCCGTGCCTCCACTCATGGGCTGGCTCTTCCCATGAGGGCTTGTATGGTTTGGTAGGGTTGGAAACCATATTAGTTTGGCCACAAGAAAGGGTTCGGTTAGATCAACCATGTGCTAATATATTTCGGGGCGGCGTGGGGCCCTATCTTTGCCCGCCACGTAGGATATTTGGGGTCTTGTGAATCAAGGTGTAACAATAGTCCCTGAAATCAATGAATTATTATTCATATAATGCGTGGACTTTTGAATTGGTAATGAAGAAAAATGTAGCATAGCGTAACAATCTGTCCCTAAAGTCCAAGTATAATTATTCGTATAATACGTGGACTTTCGAGTTGGTGATGAAGAAAAAAGCGGCATAGCATAATCGAGGTCGTTGCTAAAGTAGGTGAGCCTGTTAAAGCAACTGAAGCCTGTAATAAGGCTGAATGAAGTAAGGTGAGGCACTTGCTAAAGAGGGCTAGCTTGTTGGAGCGACTGAAGCTTATAATATGGCTGAATGAAGCGAGGCGAGGCCCATGCTAAAGAGGGCGAGCCTATTGGAGCGACTAAAGCTTGTAATGAAGCTGAATAAAGTGAGACGAGGCCCTTACTAAAGATGGCGAGATTGTTGGAGTGATTGAAGCCTATAATAGGGCTGAATGAAGCGAGACGAGGCCTTTGTGAAAGAGGGCGAGCCTATTGGAGCAATTGAAACTTATTGGGGCATGTGCTGCAATGATTTGAAAGCATCGCTTGGTTTCAAGGGTAGCTTGCATTCCCCATATGCGTATTGTGTGCGTATTTACTGCGCAATGATGATGACTAGTTGCAGCTGGTAAAAATCACTCGAACCTAGAGTGTGTGCATAAGATGGAGCCATCTGAGTCATTGATTCAAATTTTGGCAAGCGCCCTTTTGGTTTTAACGTGCTAGATAAAAGGACAAGTGTACACTTGGGATTTCTTTAGGACTAATCCGATGGTAGGGCCTCACCTTGTCTGCATATAAAAGATACGAACTTCGCCGTTTTTTCTCTTTTCACTCCGCAAAAACTCTTAAACATCCGAAAAGCTTCCCAAGAATTCTCTGAGGCTCCAAACCACTTTTATTACGTTTTCAACGATCGCTTTTAACTTCAAGCCTTCAGTGTGTTCGTTGTAAGAGTAAGTATCATAATCTTACTTCATTTCGTTTTTGTTATATCTAAAGGCTTCTTACTCAAAGAAAAGCATGAAATGGGGGTCTTTCGAGGGAGCGAACATGGCGCTTATTTACACTGACGTTGGTTTGCCTTCTGTAATCCCAACTGAGAGGATCATGGAGATGATGGGGGTACATATATACGTGGATGATGCCAGAAGACCCCATAAACTATAGTAGGGGCGTGTTTGTGACCAACGAGCATAGAAGAGAGTGAGTTGGAGACCTTTAATGAGATGCATAGGATCCCTGATATCATAGAGATGTTAGTCTCCACATCGGATGAGCGAGCTTGTTTCCCTAGAGAGGGGTGTGTAGCCTTGGGCGAGGTCATTTTCAATGGTGGGATGAAGCTGTCCCTACACCCATTCTTTAGATACCTACTTAGACAATACAATTTATCTCCAACTCAATTAGTACGAGCCAACTGACAGTGACCTTTCTTCTTTGGAAGGAAGTCACTCTTGGTGAGTGATTTGTCATTTTTTGATTAACCCCGAACAATAATACCCAAGGTTGTTTCCAGTCATCTTGGAAGTTTTTCACAGGTGTACTTGTCAGGCTTGATTGTCGCACGTGACGATTTCAAGTCACCTCGAATTTTTACCTTAGTCTTCTTATTCTAGTAGGATTCTACTTATGTCTTTAAACTTATCCAATTCTGATAAGATTATATTTTAACTAACTTACAACTCCTACTCATATTAAAATACTCAAGTCGTTTAAATCTTTTAAATAGATAAGGCCTCTAGTATCACAATCCTATCAAAAGAGTACTACTTACCTCTCTCACACTATATATATGTTCTAATTCATTATTCAGGTAGATTTTTACATTCAATTTATAGTTTTACGCTTATATTTCTCCCTTCCGCTAACTTAAGCATCGAAGGGGCGACGATGGCACACCTCGATGCCTTTGTTTCAGGTGTTGGAGATTTTGTTCGAGATCGTCCTCAATCCTTAAGCTCGGAAATCAACAGGTACAATTTTTGGTAACATCAGTGAGGATATGCTCCGTCATGTTTTCTAGACCATTTTTCAACCTCGAGCCTTTAGTGTGGGAAATGACTGTAAAGGCTGGTACTGTATGAACCCCTGGGATCCGCATTTACCCTTCGTCTGGGATATTTCGATCTCGATAAAGAACTGAAAGTCATTTTGATTCTAATTAGGGATCGCTAGCAAACAATAGAGGGAAATGTGGTCCCAGAAATAACCGTGTCGACCCAGTATCACGAGAATAGTGAGTGTAACAGTCTAGATATTTTGTTTATTGCTGTTTTCTACTTGCTCGCAATGCTAACATGTTTGTTTTGTAGCTGCAGTTAATCGTTTCGAGCTCGAACCTTCAAAGTGGGCCATTATTCGAGCCATTTACGAATTGCCTTCAGAGAGGAGATATTTCATAAACATTCTTGTCAAACGAGCCCTGTTTGTAACACACTTTCTGATGGTGACCAAGGGCAAGCACATACCTTGTTATCTTTTTGGTTGATTTTACCCAGATTTTTTATACAGCTAACAATTTGCCTTTTTTGCTTGCAGAGCAACTTGAGAAGAAAGAATACATCAAACCTGATATGTTTTTCATGACGCGCATGGGAGAGGTGAAAAATAAAAAACCACCAAGCACTGGCTTCTCCACCTACAAATATCAAATGGACGAGATGTCTCGTCTATCCAAGATGAACCCGCCTCCTTCCCCAGAGAAGAAGGATGACAAAGGAAATGAGAAAGTTGAGATTTCTGGGAAAAAAACCCAAAAGAGGAGTTGGTCCTGACAAAAAGTCTGAGGCGTCATCTGCTGATAAAGCCATTGAAGCCTCCAAAGTTAAGCAAGCTGAAGCAGAGTCGAGATGGAGGTACTTTCCAAGAAAAACAATAAATTGAAGAAAGAAGTCCACCTCTACAAAGTTGAAGAGAACGCTTTCACAAAGCGGGTAGAGAATTCAAATAACTTGTAGCGAATTATTTCATCGGCCTTGGAGGCTGCCACAAAGAAAAATGAGATTGAAGACTATAATTGACAAGCTGACTGTCGAGGCTAATAACTTAAGGTAGCGGCTGATGGGGGCATGGGAAGTCTTGAAGCCAAACCTTATTGCACAGTTGAGGTTGTGTCATTATGGGCTTACAAGCACTACTCTCGCTCCCGAACTTGTCTCACCAAAAGATCCATCGACAAATAGACTCCAAGTCGGGGGTTTACTGGTTCTATTATCATGTCAATATCCAAGACCTCGGTGAATTCTGCTATGAAATATGCTAACAACAGCCCCTTCACGGAGGTCTTGGCTTGTACGAAATATCAAACTCGCTTAGCTCTATAGCCCACTTCATTAGCCTTCTCGAGGCATTAGGTTTTTGAAGGAATTGTTTAAATGGAAAGTTAGTCAAAACCTGTATACTGTGGGCTTGGAAATAGGGCCACAATTTTTTGGGGACGATTATTTGGAAAATAGCAACCTCCTCCATGTCTGTGTATCGTGATTCTACTGATAAAAGGGCATTGGTACGTAATAAATAAGTAGTTGTGCGCCACCTTCTTCCCTTACGAGCACTGAAGTTACGACTTCTGGAGGCACGACTAGATATAGCAATAGTACTTCTCCTTCCTTAGGCTTTGAGAGAAGGGGGCTTGTTCAGAGTGCTTCTTCAGCTCTTGAAATGCCACTTCGCACTTCCCACTCCATTGGAACTTCTTTCCTTCTTTGAGAATCTTGAAGAATGGGAGGCATCTATCGGTTGTCTTGGAGATGAATCAACTCAACGCTACAAGACAGCTCGTTAGGCTTTGCACTTCTTTGGGCTTGAGGGGTACGTCATGTCATCAAGGCCTTGATTTTCTCTTGGTTCGCCTTTATGCCTCGTTGATTGACCATATAACCCAAAATTTTTCCAGAGGCTAGTCAAAAAGTAAATTTTAGCGGTTCAGCCTTATCATATACTTCTTTAAAACCTTAAAGTGGCCTCCATGTATTCGACGTGGTTTGCAGCTTTGAGGCTTTTTACCAACATGTCATCCACATACACCTCCATTGTTTTATCAATGAGGTTAGCAAACATCCTATTAACGAGCCTTTAATAGGTAGCCCCAACATTCTTCAGAGCAAAATGCATGACTTTATAGCAATAGCACCCCCTATCTGTTATGAGGAAGTATTTTCCTTCTCTGATGGGTGCATGAAAATTTGATTATATCCTAAATATGCATCCATAAAACTCAATACCTCATACATTGCTGTAGAATCTATGAGTTGGTTAATCCTTGGGAGTAAGAAACTGTCTTTGGGGCATGCTTGATTGAGGTTGGAGAAATCTATGGAGACTCTTCACTTTCCATTATGATTCTTCACTAGACCTGGATTAGGTATCCACATCGGATAAATAGCTTCTTTGATGAACCCAATGGATATTAACCTTTGCGCCTCATCCTTCAAATCTTAGTACCTTTACGCCTCATCCTTCAAAGCTTTGTATCTTTTAGGCTTCAAGGCCCTTCTTCTTTGCTTGTGAGAGGTAAATTTTGAGTAGGCATTAAGATGGTGGTAGCTAACCTTGGGGTCAATGCCCACTATATCTTCATGCAAATACATCCAAATTCTTGAGTATAAAGATTTTAAGTTTCTGCTTATCCTCCGAGTTCAACTCATTTCCCACCTAGAGCATTTCGTGAGATCTTGCGGGTCTACGGGAAAAAAATCTAACTCCTCTACTGGGGGTTGCTTGAGAATTTGATTCCATGATTCTAGGATCTGAACCTACATTCAGAATCTCTTATTCAGGGATAGCATCTTCTGTAAGGACATCTACTATCTTTTCTTCTGTAAGGACATCTACTATCTTTACATCTCCCCCTTGTTCAAGGGTCAGACCTTCTACAAGTGCATCAAGCATTTCGATGTCTATCAGAACCATATTTGTGCTATGGGGTTCAGATTTTCATAAGGAGTTAAGTTAGCATTCTCTCGAAGCCATTTGATTACCTCGGACAGTGGCAATGTCTTCATACGTGGAAAATTTCATGTATAGGTGGTAGATAGATTTGACTGCCCAAAGTTTTTTCAATGCAAGTCACCTCAGCACACTATGGTCCACAACAAGGAATTCTATGAATTAATGAACTATCAAGGGGGTGTTCCCATCTCCACTGCTAATGTGATTCTTTCCCTATGGATGATGTTGTCGTCGGTGAAACCATATAGGGGGCTGTCTTGGGGGTGAGCTCATAATCTATCAATATTTTATCATAAGTGGCTCCAAGCAAGATGTTGATAGAGTTCTCGTTATCCACAAACACGCGCTCCAAATCATTCCTTATCACAATGGTCCTTGTCACCAAGGCATCACAATACGGATAATGTGTACCCTGGCGTCTTCCTATGTGAACATTATTGGTAGTGTGCTACAGGTGCCACCGGGGGGGGGGGTGCTATTGACCAAGTAGCTTGTCATGGGAGGATTTTTAGCCTCTCTAGCACAATTTCTTTGTGCGTTTCTTGACTTTCCTCCAACATGTGTGTCCCCAATTATTGTATCAATCTCTTTAATGGGAGCTTTGTCCGCATCTGCAAGGGACTCTCTTCTTTGTCTTGGGCCACCTCTAGACCTATTTTTATCCTTCTTATGCCTATGCTTAGGTGATTCATCCCTACGATGTCAACTTGCCTCATCACGCGTATGGTCTTGATCATGCCTGGTGAGGTGCATTTCGTTGGGCATGACGTGTATTCTTCTTCTGAGTATATAAGTTTATTGGCTCCGTGTGATATGGCCTGGACATACAGTCATCTGTACCATGACTATAGGTTCGATGGTAAGTGCAGTATGGCCTATTTATAGGCTCATTGCTCATTTCTCTATCTCTGCCCTTTGGTTGTTTCGATTTGCGCATCAGGTCCAACATCTTCATATGCCAAAGATGGTACTACGTTTAAGGTGGCGATGGCTAATATTTGGCTTGAAGTGGGGCAATTGTGTATCCTACCCGGGTTCATTGCTAGTTTACCAAATGTGAAATAGGACCTCGCCTCTGCTTCTGAGGCTGTGGAAGCCCCGACGAGGTTTGGTTGCGATGGTCAATCACATTGACAATTTCTCTCCTCATCATTTCCACCAAGGCATTGTGAGAGGTAGGATTCTTATTTCGCATCTCTCTCCAAAAGAAGGTGTTCATGTTAAGGCCACCTCTCAGAACTGAAAGGGCTTTCCTATTAGCAAACTACTTACAATACGTCATTTCATCCGTAAATTAAGTTAGATAATTCATCCACATTTTGCCCACTTGTTGTCTCATATCTTGCAACCTTTTGATGGGGGCCTTTCTTTCTTTTCTTGACAAAAATTGGTTCAAGAAGGCAATCTGAGATTCGAAGAACTTCTAATACTATCAGTTGGTATGCTGCTATACCAAAATTTTGCACCCCGGTAAGTGTAAGGTGGGAAACTTTGCATTTCAGTGCCAGCGAAGCTCCTCTAAGAGATATTTGTGTCTTATAATTGTTAAAATGTTTCGCTAGAGCGCCATTTCCTTCATATTTGGGTATTTTTTACGGCACAATTTGGTTAGGAACATGGACGTTCCTCAGCTCTTGCGAGAATGAGAAACTTTCATCATCATCATCTAACTTAAAGGATCTGCATGGACTATCAGAATTTTCATCTTTTGCTTGGTAGCGAGGCAGTTACGAAGTTTCAACTTGATTCTTCAAGTTTGCAGCATTCCTTCTTTCTCACCTATTCCTAGGCGGAATGGCCTCCTCGGGTTCATGGCCATACCTTGTTCTTGTTAACTCTGCATGGGGAGTGATTATTGGGGCTTATTCCTAAGCCTTGATGGTCTAGTTCTATCAGAGACACTAGTGGACCTCTGAGGCTCCCGTTCTTGAAATTATTCTGGAGGAAAGTTTTTCGCCCCTTGTGGTAAGTTATTATCGGTCAACTAGAGGTACAATTTGTAGACATAGCCATCTTCATCTTCCTTTCGATTGGGCTAGGTTCCGTTCTATGTCTATGGTGTAAGCCTCCATGTCATTCTCATATTCTTCCTTCTGAAATACCTTTTGCTGGAGCATTGGTACCTAACTTATCCATGCATTTGCATGGGTAATTGTTGCGTGGTGGCATTCTACTGGGCCATGTTCCTCATGTTTACAACCATTACCCTCATATCATTTTCTAGGCATGCAGTGGTGTCACTTCGTCGATGGTGGTGGTGGGGACGAAGAGTATTGAAATTCATATGGATGATTTCTTTTTCAAAAGTCTCCTCTTATCGATTTCTACCTTAGGAATCGTAATGACTAGAACTCATGGTCTAACGATAGCTTTTATGTTAAAAACAAGCTTTAAAAGATGCCTCTTCAACATTTTTAGTCGTTCTTTCTTCTTTAAGAATTGGTTGTGGAATAACTCCTTTTCGATGGCTTCCACCACATGAATATTCGTGGTTATAGTGTAACGACTAGACCTCGTGTCGGAACCGTTATCATATCATACGTACTGTCCACTTTGAGAGGGCCTATGCCCATCTTACCCCCGTGACTTTCTCACGTGTCCCCCATGATTCAAACCCAGGACCTCTATCATATGCGAAACTTAACTTACTCAATTTGTACCATGATTCAGCTTAAGCCTCTCATATGATGGAGGTCTTGTGTTTGAATCATGGGGGATGTGTCAGAAAGTCGTGAAGGGTAAGATGAGCTTAGGCCCTCCCAAAGTAGACAATACGTATGATATGATAACGTCTCCAGTGCGAGATTGGGTCATTACATATAGTGTGATTTCCCACATACAGTGTCAATCTGTTGACCCCAAAAAATATATGGCTAACAGATCCTAATGTCTCTCATGTCCACGTAATTCTTGTTCCTTCACACTTGGACAAATCGTTAGCAACATGTGGCTTTCTCCGATGGGGGTGGAGTTGGCCGCGCGCACTGTGACGATCAAATCAATTGGGAAAGTAAATATATGAGTGTGGAAGTATTTTATATGTGAGCCTCCATTGTAAAAAAAAAGGGGGTCGGCTTTAGGGAGTAACAAATAAAACAATGATATGTCAAAGTTATAGATTGAGAGTCTAAACTTACATTACATTCAAATGTCACTAAGTGTAAAATTTTATATTATAAGAGGATGAATGAAGGTCAACGGATAAAAAGACATGTGGCCTCGTTCGTGCGACTGATGCCTCTAATTTTAAACATCAATCAATTATAAGCCTTAAATGTTATTATTATTTTAGCATGCATAATGCATAACTTGCGATTTTAGACTTGACCAAATAGGCGACAGTGACAGCAGTGACAGTGAATTGTCACATTAATCATATATCAAAAAGATTTTGCTTGACAGTTGGGTTGGCAAGCATATTGGTTCAGTCGCAAGAAAGGGTTCAATTAGATCAAGCTCATGTTAATATATTCCGAGCCGGCGTAAGGCCCTATCTTTGCACGCCATCTAGAATATTTGGAACCTTGTGAATCAAAGCGTAACAAACCTCACATGGTTCAATTCAACATATATATAAGGCTCTTCAAATAGTTCTATAGTGTGTACTATAATCAAACAACATCGACACAATATAAAGAATCATGGACCCCTACACTAAATCTCTTTCATGTGGTTATAAGCAATTTTTAGTAGAATCTATGTGAACCAACTGTTGGAACTTTATAAAACTTTAAACCTTATAAAACTAGAAAACCTAATTACTTAATTGCCAAGATCCTCCATGTCAAATTATCAAGAAAATTAATAATGCAGAATATGCATTAATTATTTGGGAATAATTTCCTAGATCTTGAATCTTGATTGTTGGCTCTTTTGGTTCTTGATCTTGATTTTTTTTTATCTATAATATTAATTGTCTTGTTCTTCAATTTAATTACTTCAATCATATTTCTTGAATCTTTATTGTAATCCAGATTTTTAATTGTGAGTTTCTTGATCTTCATTTTCAATATGCTTTCTCTATTAATTCTTGTGTTGAGGGGATGACACAAAGAATGAGAAATTGCATTTGAATTGGGGACTATAACTCTATTTATAATTTTCATATGTATTCGGTTCATCATCAAATATAACCCTAATTGATCTAGTTTCTACACATATAATATGGCACACACTTCATTTTGTGCCCAAAGCCCAATTACTTAATTCTTTAGTATATCACTTTAATTTTGGGATTAACTTTAAGATAATCTTTTATACACAATTAATTAAATATGTAGGCCAACATGAAAAATTGATAAACTCAACAATCTCCCACTTGGGCCATATACGTTATTTTATAAATGTGTACAACCTTATGACGTTAAAACCTTTTGCTATCTTAACCAAAAGCATATCAGAACAATCTCGTCCATTGATTATATCAATATACGATTAAAGTGGGTTTCATTACAAATATCATAACTAAACCTTTAATGGTCATGCATATCAAGACAATCAAATGATACAGATCAAGCGTGGATGTGTAGTATGAAAATTACATGCAATGTGATCCAAACATGCTTATTTCCAACTGGTCATCCCTTATTCTTTAACGAGATCAGCCATAAATTTTATTCAAAGTGGAACTGAACTAAATACTTTATTTCTGTAATAAACTGAATATCCATGGATAAAACAAACAATATTCGAATACAAACTCCCACTAAACTGATATATGATCAAAAGATGTAACACCCATTTGAATATTATGCTCATGAAAGATCTTGGGTAGTAGCCATTTAGTAAATTGATTCATGATTATGGAGCTTGTCCTAATATGCTTTATAGAAACCTAACCACTAGAAATTATTTCTTTGAAAACTAGGACCTTAATGTCTATAAACTTGGACATCATCAAGTTCATGTTGAAATACAAGACTGCTATTGTCACAGAATAACTAAAATGATCTTTTAAATCTATCCAAAATATACAGCCTAATCATATTCCATGATCAGAATCAAAATATCCAATGATCTCTAATTCTTCTAATTTTCCTGAATCTGATCATGTAATCCTTAGTTCATTGTAAATACTGAAAAACTTAATTGGCTACTTTCCAAATTTCCATCCCATAGTTACTAAAATATTTGTCCAGCATTCTAGCAATTAATGTTATATTCAGATGTGTGCAAACCTAAATATACATTAAATTTCCAACTGCTGAAGCACTGTGAATTTTCTTTATTTAAGTTTATCCTTAAGGCATTAATTAATACTAAGTTTGTATATCTTATCAATAGAGGTATCACATGGTTTATATAACTGCATCCCAAATCTCTTAGAAGAACTTTATCAATACAATTCTTTTGTGATAATAAAAAAATACACCGAAAATGATCCCTGTGTATCTATATCCTTAATACAAAAGATGCAAAACTAAGGATTTTTTTTTTCAAAATTTCATGACAGAAATCTCTTAATTTCGTGCAATAAACTTATATCATTGCAGGTAATCAGCATGTCATCGACATATAATACCAAAAAATATACTTACTCCCACTAAACTTGTGATATACATAATCATCAACTGAATTCATCTCAAAATCAAATGAGATAATTATTTGATAAAATTTGTGATATCATTACAGGAAACCAGCTTAAGCCTATAAATTGATTTCTTTAATTTGTAAACCATCGACATAGTTTAAGATAAAAAAAATGTCACAAATGTCATAATAGTTCTAAAAGAGTCTTTCATAGAAATTAGAGAAAAGGCCCTGAATGTTATTCTCCTTATTTGTCATATATGCTATAGTATTCACCATTATGGTAAGATTTGATTTGTTAAATTATTTTACAGAGTTTTTTTTCAACCCCAACCTTGTATGCCTTGAACACGTCCAGTACTTGGAATTTCTCATAAATGAGATATAGATAGCTATAGTGAGAAAAATTGTCCATGAACATACTTAATTATTGTTAATCATTCTAAGAAGCCGAAGTGAATGGCCCATAGATATCTGTATAAATTAGTTCTAAGATGTCCGAAATTTTTTGACACCTAATCTCCTTATTTTTGTTTAATTTTCCCTTAATGTAATTAACACAAATATTTAAGTCTGAACAATTAAGAGAATCAAGAATTCTTTCTGACACAAGATTTTCCATTCTTGTTTAAGAGATGTTACCTAATCGCTTGTGCCATAACGAATTAAAATTCTCATTGGTTAATTTATGTTTAGTACCATTTGATTTAACATGTAAAAAGTATTTTTTATAAGAGACAACCGTATTAAGCATATATAGTTTATCGTAACCGGATAAAGAATTGGTATCTACAATATTTGAATTAAGAAGAAGATCAAATTGACTATTTTTAATTAAATAAGAGTAACTGAAGTTATCCAATGTAGAAATAGAAATCAAATTTGGTCTAAAAGACGGTACCGAAAATATCTCTCTCATATTCAAATCATAACCAGCCTTTAATAATAACCTAAAAGTCCCTGTAGCCTCAAGATTAACTGATTTGCTATTGTCCATATAGATGAATCTTTCAGTATCAATTGACTTTTGGTTGTTCAAGCAACCTCGCATACACACACTTATATAAGTAGTGGCACTAGAATTTTATCAACCAAGTGTGTCTAGGTATGAATCTAAATTAACCTCATAATAAACAAAAGTGAGAAGTGTACATTTCTTTTTATGCCAGTGTGGTATTTAGTACCATCTCTCTTCACGTGTCCTGGATTTTCACAAAAAGTAACAACTGATTTATCCCTTTCAGACTTTCGCTGCTAATACTGAATCGAACTGGATGCAGTTTTTTATTCTTTATAACTTATCTTTAGAAGTACGTGCCAAATGAGTAATTTCAATTTTATCTTAATTTAACATGTTTTCTTCTTGCACACAATATGGAATGAGTTCAATAAGAGTCAACTTTCCCTTTTGACAGTTGTAATTGACCTTAAATTAGCCAAATTGTGCAAAAATAAAAATCAAAACTAAATGTACAAGCAAGTCATTAGGCATCTCAAGTTTAAATGCTTTTAGTTTTGAAATAAGATGATACATGTCCAAGATTTACTCCCTTATGTTTTCTTTACCCTTATACTTTATTAAAACTAAGTTCGTCAAAAGGCATGCTAATTTCAGCATTATTGCATTTTGCAAAGCGTTTTTTTAAATTTTTAAGAAATTTCTTAACAGTAGTTAACTCATTGGACACAACACCCCTGAATGTTGTTAGAATTTTACACTTCATAATCATAAGACTTATGCGACTTGAACAATTCCACTTACCCGAATCCCTTTTTTATTAGCGAAACTTTTATCCGTAAGATTAGTGGATTGTTCAGCCTTTAATGCAATGTCTAGATCAATGTCGCCAAGAACGATAAATAGTTCTCTTTCCAACCTTTAAACTTTGGTTTAAGCACATGAATTGAATTGATTATGGCAAATATTGTAGAAGTAGATGAATTAATCGAATAAATAACTTAATTCTAAAAAACATGTTTACGTAAGAATCCATATTGGACAATCAATAATTTCAAATAATGGTGAACTCCATCATAAGAGACCGAACACAAAATTAATATTTAGTTTTTAGGCATAAATACCAACTTATAAGTGACACTCTTTGTATAGTAATCAAATATTGGCAATAAATTTAGTCAAACATCAAGTTTATTTTTGGATCGACTCAATGTTTCCATAATGAAATATTTTATAATTGTCACATATTTATCACCATATGTGTATAAATAATTCGGTCAAATATTAACATTCATTTGGGCAGGTCAATACCTGCATGAATTACGTATACACAATTTTCCTAATATTTCAAATAAATTAATTTAGGTAAGAAATGTTACATTGATAACATATTGCTTCAATTAATCTATTTTAGAAAATTAGTGATCCGAAATAAATTTGAAGTACCAAGAATTGAAATTGATTGCCCCCTTTGTCATTATTATTATTATTATTATTATTATTTCATCAAGAAACTCCAAAAAATTCTTAATTAAAATTCC
>CAIGRB010136357.1:0-102420 GCA_903798255.1 Fraxinus quadrangulata
ATGATATAAAACAACTAATAAAGGAAAATGAATGGAAACATCAAATATAATAATACTCTCTATAACCTTTTTGTAGATCATCCAATACTTCTACCACACCCAACTATTAACGAATAACTATAGGGTTTAATTTTAACTAGGATGTGTCTAGTTGTAATTGGGTTGGATAAAATTTAAATTAATTTATTTTCAGAATTTTTTTGTAAACGGTTTAAATGTTTGAAACGGTTTACGAAGATTAAAATCTAAACCAAACAACGGTATTGTTCAACTCAAAACCAAAACATTGACGTATCCACTTGGACCCAAACTATCGGTTTAAAAAAAGTAGTTTCAGTTCTATTTTACAGTTTGATGATTTCTTCGTTCAATCCTAATTTTTTTCTTACATACTACTCGGCTTCACAAAAAATATACCCAAAAACTCCCCAAAAAAGAAGGGGACTGTTGAAATTTTGGTAAAAAAACTACTGTCGACATTTTAAAATACTATCTATTTTGTGAGATCGACATTTTGGCATCGTTTGTTGGAAAATTACCAAAACTACGAAGGAAAGCATGTGAAGGAACAAGAAAAGCAAAGAGGAAATGAGTGAAGCAGTTCAGACAATGATTAAAATCCAAGGAGAAGCATGAGTGAAAGCCCTGTTATACTGAAAGAAAGCACACAACAAAGGAGAAATCGAAGAACCAACAAAGCGGTTGCCCGGTTAACGCTAACTTTGACAGAAATGGCTGCAACACATGCAGCGCTTTATTGAAGACAATGCTGCCATGAGGTAGCTCTTAATGCGAAAGCAAAGACCTTCCAAGTCTGCCGGTGTTTTTAGTAGGCTGGGAGGCCATAAGGGAGACTAGGTAGTAGCTCCACAAGAATCTGGGCGGAAAATTGGCAAACGGAGGCTCATCGGTCCATAAAAATGAGAATCAGGCTTCTTCCTTCATTCCTGTTGAAGGAAAGGTGGACCGACAACTCCATGATTCCCTCTAGAGGAAATTGAAAAAATGACGAGTATGGGCCTTCCTCCGAGGGGATTAAAGCAATGGAAGAGCCTAGCAAATTCACAATCCTAAAATACACAAGTTCACGAGGATACACAATCCCGTGGATCACATTCGGGAGTACAACACCTACGTAAATTTTATGGGAGCTACCCCGGCACACAAGTGCAGAGGATTTCATATCATACTCGGAGCCGGAGGAAGAGCCAAAAAAATGGTTTAAAAAACTAGCCTCAGGCAGCATCAATAGCTGGCCTAACTTGAATCAATTAATTCATATGTTCACCATGAGGACTCCCAAGACAGCCCCAGCCAAGAGAATTTCTGACGTTAGGCAACCCACGGTGAATCTCTGAAGAATTACCCTAGTTGTTTCACCAATAAAATTAGCACAGTTGGTCCATATTGTCCAATTTCACCAAAATACAGAAATTATATACTTGCCCTCCCCTTTAAATATACCGGGAAAAAAAAAAAGTATGGGCTATCTAATTATGTAGGGCCAATTTAAGTGATCTAGTTATTGGATCCTAGAAGCATCTATTGGGTATGGAATTTGCAATGTACAATTAGAGAAAATTACCCAAAAACCTACATTTTAATTATACATTTCAAATATCAGATCTTAAAACTTTTCTTTTCACAAATCAGAGGTTAATTCATTTTTTAAATGTTAATAATAATATTATAAAATTAAAATTTAATCCACATATTCAACCCCACCCACCCTCGTTACGTTCAAAACTCAATTTCATTTCTAACCTTATTTTCTCTCTTCCCCTCCCTATCTCTTCTCTCTCTATGTCACCCTCTCCACCTAACCCAACCCACCCCCTCTCTACATTTCGGTGCCGAGCTGTTCGTGAAGTCGCCGAGAGCTACCACAGGGCGCTGCGTTGCCGTTCTCAGCAGTGCCCCGATGGCGAACGACGGCGCTGCGAAAGGTCCATGCCTCTATGAAGTGGAGTAGGATCACGAACCTCTTCCTCCGATTTGGGTTTAAGGCTAGCGGCATTGTGATTTGTAAATGGTAATGTTTCTTCCTCCGATCTGTTTGGGGTTTCTTTGGGTGTTGGTTATGGTGTTGTTGGAAAGGTGATGCTTCTAGTGGTTGTGGTGAGTTTTGGTAGTGGTGGTGCTAGTAATGCTGGGTGCGGTGGTGACGTGTATTAGTGGTTGGGTTTGGCGGTGTTGTGCGCAGTGATGCGAATGTGCGATGGTGATGTGCGGTACTGTGGTTGGGTCCGATGGTGCTTTGTTCGGTGGTTGGGTGCGATGGCTGGGTATAGTACTGTGGCAATGGTGTGGTGCTATGTGATTGATAATTTTAGATCTGGTTTTTTGGTGGTGGTTAGGTTGCGGTAGTGTTGACTGATAACATTGGTTGGGTGGCAGTGGCGTTTACTTAATGTTTTGTTGCAGTTGGTGCTGGTGGGGTAGAATTGTAGTTGGCCGAATTTGGTAAGAAGAGGTGGTTGATTGCCGGCGATGTGTATTGGTGTGCCTGAATGTTGGCCAGCCTTTGGAGGCTTCAAAGGAGGTGTGCCCCTGCTTGCAGCTACGAGCAGTGGATCTTCATGTGATGGCAGTTGTACAGTATGCTTGTGGTCGTCGTGGTTGTCTATGACCAATTTTGTGTTGATTGTGATCGATTGTGACTTGAGATTGACTTGGTCACAGACGGTCACACTCAATACAAATTTGGTCACAGTTAGTCACATCGAAGACAAAGTTGGTCACAATTAATCTATCTCCTGGTATGTGCTATGTGGTGCTATAGCTACGATGGTTGACTGAATCATGTGGTGTTGTGGCAGTGGTGGTGGAGGTTTCTTTGGTGATTTTCTATGATTTTAGTGGTGATTTTGCAGCACGTTTTGTTATGGTTTTTGAGGTGCTGACCGTGGTAGTATGTTGTGGCGGCGGCTGCGGGTTTATGGATTTTTTTAGTGGGGGTGGTAGTGGTGGTGTGCTATGGGTGTGTTGTGCGGTGGTGGTGCAGGAGTTTTGCAAGTGTTGTGGTGGTGGTAATTGTAGTGACCGATTGTAACTTGAGATTGACTTGGTCACATACAGTCACACTCAATACAATTTTGGTCACAGCAAGACACACCGAAGACAAATTTGGTCACAATTAGTCACAGATGACACGTGTAAGCGAATGAGGGTGGTGGTAGTGGATTCATGGGGGTGGGGGTGTGATTTCTAATTTTTAAATTTTTGAAGAATTTTAAGTCATCGGAGCGATCGCCGAAAAATTCACCAAAGCGATAGTCGAAATTGTCATTGGAGCGGTCGTCGAAAAATTTGTCGAAGCAGCAATCGGAACTATCATCAGAGCGATTGCCAGAGTTATCGTCGAAATAGTCGTCGGAACGGTCGTCGGAGTGATCGCCGAAGCCGATGGTCGTCTCCGGTGGAGAGGTGGAGGGAAAGTGGTGTATCGGGGTGATATGATGGGATATGTGAGGTGGCATTGGTAGAAATGATTAATGTATATTATATTATATTTTAATATTTAATACATTTATTTATCACATGATTTTTGAAATATTTTAATGAGTTTGTTATTTATGAAATGTAGGAATTATGTATTGTTCCCGTACAATTATTCATCACTAGACTAATTAAGGTTAATAGGACTCTAATTAAGACCAAGTGTATAACTAACCTTAAGGGTTATGATCTCCAAAGCTAGTCATTCACAATTGTACATCCCCTCATTCCCCTTTAGGGACAGAGAACTCATTCAGTATCATGATTAGTCTCTGGAAGACCTCAAACCCCATTGATTTATCACCACGAATTTAGGTATGTTTTCTATTTTATTGAATTCTTGATAATTTGACATGAAACCCTTTGGTATGTATGATAGACTGTACATAGGATTTTATCATTCTATTTGTAAATTAGGATCCAACAAGTAGTGCCAGAGCTAAATTTTATGTTAAATTATTAGGAATGATCATGAAAGTTATGTTTTATGAATTTCTTGATATATTGTTGCATCACACATATTTTTGAATTTTTATTTGGCTAGACATATGGATATTTAGGGTTAAATATGAAGTATGTATGATTTTCTTGATTTTCTTGATCATGATTGCATGATTATTAGGGTTCTTTGAAGTTTTCAATTCATGGTACAATTTTTGGGATTTGTTTTGATTTCTCTCTCAAGTTTTAATTCGTTCTAAAATTGCATGAGAAAACTTTAGGGTTATTCTTTTTATTATATGGATATTTTGATTATGGATTCAGGAAGAGAAACAAAAATTTTTTAAATTTATTTTTAAAAAAAATTGGAACAACGCTGGTGCGCTTGGTGCCGCAGTGCCAAGTTTTGATCAAAAAATAAAAATAAAAACTATTTACACAATTGTCTTATAGCTTAAAATAAACTAATTGAAGCAATATATTACCAAAATAACTTCTATCGCGTAGATTTATTTATTTCAGGATATTAAAATGTGTATATTTGTTATTTATGCGAGCAATGACCAGCCCAAAGGAATGTTATTGGTTGGCCAAATAATAAACATACATATGGGAATAAATGTGTGATGATTGTTTGGTTTCCATGTAAACATTGAACCAGCCTAAAGGAAGGTTATTGTTTGATGGGACTTATTGTCAGCTTTTGATTACTGTATGGAGAGTCGTACCACTTATAAGTTGATATTTTTATTCAAAGACTAAATATTAATGTTGTGCTCTTGAAATGGATCCACCACTATTGTTTTGGTTATTTATATCATGCATATATATATAATTTTTTGTGAAATTGTTGTTTTTTCCTTGTTCACTATTTAATTACTGTTTCTGTTCATATTATTACTGTCAACATTAATTTCATTCATGTGCTTAATGGCATAAACTTCAAGACTTGGAAAGAGAATATTTTTATTGTTCTTGACTGCTTAGATCTTGACTTTGCGACATGCACATCCTACTGCTGAAAGTTCCTCAGAGGATAAAAAGGAACATGAGATGTGGGAGCGTTCTAATAACACGAGTCTTATGATGATGAAACGCAGTATTATGGACATGCATGAGCACTTTGTCCGATGAGAAAACGCTAAGAAGTTTCTTGAGAAAATTAAGAAATGTTTTGCAAAGAATGAAAAGGTAGAGAGAAGTACGCTTTTGGCTAACATTTTCTCAATGAAGTTTACAGGAAAAGGGAATATAAGATAATACGTTATGAACATGTTTAATGTAGCTTCAAAATTAAAAACATCGAAGTTGGGCTGTCTAAGGACTTACTCATGCATCTAGTACTCATTTATCTTCGTGCACAATATAGATAATTTATAGTGATATACAATATTTAAAAGGATAAATGGACTCTTAATGAGTTCATATCTCACTGTGTGCAAGAAAAAAATTAAATGAGAAAAGGCAAAAAGTACTCACTTAGCCAATACCTCCAAGAACAAGAAACAAAAAAGGGATAAGGGTAAGGAAGCTGCAGTTAGAATACACAAACCCAAACATCAGATGAAATAGGTTGAGAAATGTATCTGTTACTTCCACAAGAAAGCTGGATATATGAAGAATGAATGTTCCAAATACATCACATGGCATATAAAAGTATAATTATCACTTTAGTTTGTTATGAAGTTAATTTAGCTTATGTACCTAGTCATACCTAGTGGGTAGATTCTGGTGCTACTACTCATATAAGTGTGACTATACATGGTTGCTTATGGAGCCGAAAGTCAAGTGATACTAAAAATTTCATCTATATGGGCGATGGCAAAAGAGCTGCAATTGAGGCAGTAGGAACTTTTAGATTATCTTTTAAGATTGTTTATTTTTTGGATTTGGAAGAGATATGTAGTACCTTCGTTTAAACGGAATTTAATTTCTATTTCTATTTTGGACAAATTTAATTTGATTTTTTTGCATTGGGAAATAATAAAGTTAGTCTTTTTCAAAATTTAAATATTATTGCGATTGGTTTTTTTGATTGATAATATATACTTATAGGATACAATTGTCTCACAAAATGAAACCTTGTAAATGACAACTCGTGGTACAAAATGCGAATTAATCGATTAGAATTTTGTCATACTTTGGTATAAGCGTCTAAGACATATATCCAAATAAAGAATGAAAATATTGTGTCTAACGGAATTTTTGATCCCCTTAATTTAACACATTTCAAAGTTTGCATTGAATGTATAAAGGGAAAACAAACGAACAGAAGGAAACTAAGTGCCAACAGGAGTTGAGGTGTCTAAAAACTTTTACATATTGATATCTTTAGACTATTTCCTATAGTTTCTTGGAATATTCAATAGTATTTTATTACGTTCATACACGATTATTCTCATTATGGGTACCTATATTTAATTTATGAAAAAAAGTCACAATCTTTGGACATTTTTAAGGTTTTCAAAGTTGAAGTTGAAAATTAATAGACAAGAGCATTAAGGCTATCAAATTTGATCATGGTAATGAATAACGTCCAAGACCTTTTGCAAAATTCTTAGAGGAATGCGGAATAGTGCCACAATACATAATGTAAGACAAACTTAGCATGCATGGTATTGCTGAGAGACGTAACGGAACCCTAAAGGACATGATAAGAAGTATGATAAATCTTTATTCTTTATCAGAATTACTCTTGAAAGAAGCACTAAGGACTATAGCATACATTTTGAACAGGGTACCAGGTAAGGTTGTAGCTAAAACCCGTTATAAAATATGGTTAGACAAAAAGCCTAGCATAAGGGATTTACACATTTGGATTGTCCAGCTAAGGCAAGGGTTTATAGGCCAAATGAAAAGAAACTGGACTCAAGAACAATAAACTGTTATTTTGTTGGGCGCGCTGAACGGTCGAGAGGCTATAAATTTTATGACCCTTCATTAAGAACCTTTTTTGAGATAGGAAATGCGAGATTCCTCGATGATGTTGAATTTGAAAGGAGAGATAAGACCATTAGAAATGTTGTTATTAAAGAAGAATAAGCTATCCAAGACAACAATGAATGATGTTATTAAAGAAGAACAAGCTATCCAAGACAACAATGAACTCCCTGCTCAAAATCAAGAAATTGCACTTAAGGAGCAAACTCAATCACCTCAACAGGTAAGTCCCAATAAGGCAATATGACTTCAAGTGATTATATCATATATCTTCAAGAAATACTAATTACAAAGAAACTTTCTCTCCAGTTTCTACAAAAAACTCTTTCAAGATAATAATGACACTTATAGCTCATTTTGATTTAGAGCTACATTAGATGGATGTGAAGATTGTTCTTCTTAATGGTAATATTGAGGAAACTATATATGTGGTGTAGCTAGAAAACTTTGTATTAAGTGATCCAAAGTCTGTGATCTGCAAACGAAAGAAATTCATCTATGGTCTCAGGCAAACTTCCTGTCAATTGTATCATAAATTTCATCAAGTTATTATCTCGTATGGTTTTGAGGTAAATGAAGTTGATGATGGTGTATACCACAAGTTCAGTAGAAGTAAACTTATCTTTCTAGTGCTTTATGTAGTGGTTGCAATCGAGCCGAGCAGCTCGTCGGCTCGACCGCTCGACTCTTGACGAGAGTCCCGTTAATTTTTTTTTAATTTAAAGGTCTAGATATAGTTATAAAAAAAATAGGCGAGCTCACGAGCCAAGCTCGGCTTGGCTTACGAACCACGAGCTCGTGGGCCGAGCCAAACTAGACCCGCGAGTAACGAGCCGAGCTCGTGCTTATATGGGCCAAGCCGAGCCATCACTAGCTTTATGTCGATGACATACTATTGGCCAGTAGCAACATAGGCTCATTGCACGAAAACAAGAGATCTCTAACTAAGAATTTTGAAATGAAATATCTTAGAGATGCTTCTTTTGTATTAAGAATTAAGATACATCGAGATCACTATCGATGTATTCTTGGGTATCATAAAAGAACTATATTAAAAGGTTATTGCTAGATTTAGCATCAAAGACTGTGTACAAGGAGATACTCTCATTGCTAAAGGTGACAAATCTAATCTCAATCAATGCCTCAAGAATGAGATGAAAAGGAAAGAGATGTGAAAGAATCTTTATGCGTCAGTTGTATGGAGTTTTATGTATACTCAAGTATGTATGCTTCTAGATCTAGCATTCATAATTAGAATGTTAGGCAGGTATCTGAATAACCCTATAATGGATAATTGGAGAGTAGCCAAATAGGTTATAGGGTATTAACAAAGAACAAAAGACTACATGCTCATATATCATAAGTCATATCATTTGGAGATCATTTGATATTCTAATTTCGGTCTTGCGGGTCGCTGAGACACTAAGAGATGCACTTTGGGCTACGTTTACTTGTTGGCTCGAGGTGTTGTTTCCTAAAAGAGTGCTAAACGGCTATACATAGCTCATTCTACTATGGCAGCTAAATTCATAGCTTGTTATGAGGTAACAAATCAGGCGATATGGCTACGAAATTTTGTCACCAGGCTACAAATAATAGATGGTATTAAAAGACCACTTAATATTTTCGATGACAATAAATCAACAATGATATATTCGAATAACAACAAAATCTCTTCGAAGTCAAAGCACATTAAAATTAAGTTTCTAGTTGTTAAGAAAAGAGTTTAAAATCATATAGTGTCTATAGAACATATAGGAACAGACTCCATAATTGCTAATCTGCTACTAAAGATTTACCACATAAAGTCTTTCACGAGCCAACTGTTAATATAGGTGTGGTTTTATTTGCTAATATACTAATTTAGTGCGAGTTCGTATTCGTTTGATGTTCTTTTGATTAAACACGTGTTCATAATATTTATATAAATACATATTCAGTTTTCTGCAGAATAAAGTAGATGGTTTAAATTTTGTTTATTCTGAATATATTCTTTTTGTTTGTTGTTTAAATATAAAGTTGAAAAGACTAAGAATTGATCTCACTCGGTAATAAAGAAGAATCAATTGGAAATATGCATATTTGAGATCACATTGCATGTAATTTCTTGTTGCACACCCATACCTGATGTAAAGTCCCGAAAATTTTCATAGAATAGAATTAATTACTTTATCTGCTATATTTTAATATTTTGAAAAGTTAGGGACTAAAGTGAATATATATTAAATTTCATTTTATATGGGTCAAATATTTAGATATTGATAGAGCGATGATAAATGTATGAATATTGGACTCGTTTGATAGATCGTAATTAATCATGTACATTATGCTCGAGAAAAAGTTAATTCGGATAAGCGTGGCCCAAGTTATCGATGTCGAAAAATATTATCTTAAATTGTTGTTTAATTTAGTTAATCAACGAGTTATAATACAAGAGTGACATGTGTAGAGCAAGTTTGATGGTAAGTTATTAATTAATTTTTATGAAATAAGGATTTTGTATATAACAAAATTGTTATGGGGCAGCCACGTGTGTCAATTAGTTTTATTTTAATATTTTCTTTGATTTTGGAAATTAATAAAAGTTGTCAATTAGTTTTATTTTAATATCATTTACTTGCCTTGATTTTGAAAATTGAATAGGTTGTCAATTAGTCTTAATTTAATATTATTTATTTGCTTTGATTTTGAAAATTGACAGGGATAGTTTGGCACGTGTAGATTGAATAAGAAATGGAGTAACCGTTGATTTATGGAATACGGAGATTGAGAATTTTAAAAAAAAAACAGTATTTTGAAGATTTTGAGGCCTAACAAAAATCAATTTTCCTTTTCAACTTTAAATACCGTGTAAAAATACTCATTATCTATCCTAAAAAAAGAAAAGAAAAAAGAAGAAAGAAAACATAAATACATGATACGGCGTCAGCAACACCACAAGTAGAAGATAAAGATCTGGAATGTGATTTTGGTTTAACTTTTCAAATTTATTTGATCTAACGAGATACAGTTGATTTTTATCCCGTTTACATTATTTCTTCAGGTTGATGAATTTTCATACTTATGAAAGTTAATGATATGATATGATATGGTCATTCGGTACCAATGATATTATATGTATTGAGTTCTTATCGATTTTTAAAAATATGATGACGATATGATATAGATTGTTCAGGATGAGTATCTGGTTAACAAAGCCGAGGAGGGTGTAGTCAAGGAGATAACTCCCGAGGAGAGTGATTTGGCCCATAGATTGCACCATTAATTCGTATCTTATTGAGTATTCCCATATACCCAACATTTCCACATACTCGTTATTATGTGAATTTTGTTTTATAGAATTTGGAACATATTTTATTGGTATGTTTTATTTAATATTGGTGGAACCATAAGAAAAAAATCATGTTGTGACGTTTGATATGTTTAATTTAATTACCAAATGAAAGTTTCAGTAATGATATAATTATTAAAAAAATTGGGTCGTTACAGTTTGGTATCAGAGCTTTATATTTAACTTTCTGTAGATTCATATGTATTTTCAAAACTTGAGTTTAATAATATTTTAAAAAAAAGAAAAGAAATTGAAGAGACTTGACAGTGTGTCAGTGTTCACGATGAACAGTGACACGATCTGTTAAAAGAATCCAAGGCCACAGAATTCTCTTCTCCACATGTGTGCGTTTATATGTATTCTATAAGTAATATTTTATACATTGCTAATCAAGTATTAGTGGTACGTGATAGCGTGTCACTGTTCACTATCCATCGTGAACAGTGAACAGTGACATCACTGTTCATGATGAACCTTGGAAACAAATAATAATAATAATAATTTTTTTAAAAAAAAAAAGGTTTGTCAATTTTGAAATGTATTTCTAACGATTAAAATAATTGTTATATTTATTTAAAATATAAAGTAGGCAACTTTTGGGGAGCTCTCAAGGTATGCCCCCACATTTGGTAAATACAGAAATTAAAAAGATCATGAGGTTTGAAATGGACTACGCCCAGAGATAAGCATGATTATAATGTCTCATCATTTCACTTCATAACGTGAAATGTTGGAGAGGGCTCATGTTATTTCATATCAGAGGACTATATTTGAGCAGTATACCTAGTAGGGTAAGGAGTCATTAGGAAAAAAAAATGGAACGATCAGAGCAATAACAGACGTAATGGCAGAATAAAAGACTAAGTACAGGAGTTAGTATCGATGAGATAAGAAGAAGTATTGCACTGTGTCCTAAGTGTAATAAACTTCAAAATAGTGAATACTTATTTGGAAATAACATGTGTTTTCGATGTGGTAAGTCGGGACACATTGTTTTAAACTATGCAGAGCCTCCAAAGAAAAATGATAACGATCAGGACAAGAATAAGAAAGGGAAGGCTCGAGTTTTTGCACTGAATCAGCATGAGGCGGAGCAGGATCCGAATGTGATAGCAGGTACTTTATTATTATTCGAAATACAGATTGTAAATAGGGTTTATCAATCTATTTGTAAATTAAGATCAACAATTCCACCAGCCCAATCTCAACTAAATTTCTATACTAAGAAAGACCTTATTTCTTTTCGTTTCAATTAATTCGAAATCCACCATTGCCTTTGTAGACCAACATGTCGAACCTTTTAAGAAAAAATCTAAGGCCTTCTTCAAATTGGGTTTCACTCATCTATGGTCGTGCTTGATTCGTTTATCCCACTTCAAGAACAACATGGCCTCCTTCAATGAACATAGCTGGTCTTTCCATTCTTTGTTTATTAGCAACGCAAACTGTAAATGGACAGAGAAAAATAGCTCCGTGATTCTTGCTAAAGTATCGTAACAAAAGGAAGAACAATATAGTTCCTCAAAGTGAAATTGAGTAGATAGATTAGGGATCATTTGTGATTTTTTTTGTGGGTTTATTGATGAAAGGGAAGGCGGTGAATTGAGTCTGCCGATGAGAAGTTGAAAAAGTTAATGTTTGGTTGATGCGTTATAAACACTCAAATCACTTTTTATCCACACATTTTGAAAGATTTACAAGAATTCACTTATCTACTACTTATTCAAAAGTATTTATTAGTTAAACGGTTTATAAATCATTACCAAATATGATTGAAAAATATAGGTGATGTTGGGGATGGGGTGAGATTGGTTGAAGTTGATGAATTTGTTTCCGTCTTAACGGTCAAATTGGACGAATTATGTCAACATGGACCAACCATGCTAATTAGTTGAAAGATTGGAAAATGGTTAGTGCCATTAAAAAATGTCGGGGTTATAAAAAGGTTGGGGGACTAAATGTGCAATTTTCCCTATTATAAAAGAAAAGTATCATAGAATCCTTGTTGAATTGTCTGAAACACGACAACCCCATCAAAGAAACGACAAATCGATAGGATACGACAGCTTGACCATCTACCAATACTTAGCCTTCTATCCCATAAAAATAATAAAATAAAAAGGGTTAATCAACGTTTCTCTAGAATATTTGAAAAGACTATTCAGCCATTGACCCCTTTATGCTTCTCAAAATTTCACACGTATTTAATAAATCTGCATTTGGGAAATTTTTTATAATAATTTAATTTATAAATACATAAAAATAAATTATAAATAAATAATAATGGTAGTTTCACTGAATTGTAGTGCTGAAAATGAAGCATAATTAATTTTAAAATGAATTATAGATTTATCAAACGGGGCGCTAAGCAAAAAAAAAAAAAAAGAGAAACAATATTTTCATGTTCTATACATTTGTGATATGTTTCTTATATCTATCACAGTGTTGTTTCGACATATTTGTGACAAAACATCCATCTTTATATTTCTTTTTATTTAAATAAATAATCGGCATTTTCGTCTGATAATTTCAAGTAAAGAAGCAAATTAAAATGATGCTATACATTTGTGCAATGTTTCTATTCTATCACAGTGTTGTTTCGACATATTTGTGACAAAAGTTCCATCTTTATATTTCTTTTTATTTAAATAAATTAAAGAAGCAAATTAAAAATGATTTGTGAAACAACAATTAACCTATAGTGTAATCAATTACACTTTCAAGAATATTCGATAGTATTGTAACAATGTTGAGAAATTTAGTAGGTTTTTGTACAATAATATACACACGTCAAAGAAAATGGACATATACAAGTACAGATATGATAGAGGGGCACCTAGCCAAGTACGGAGCGGATAACTACTAAAAGCATCTAAGTAGTAAGTCCACTCCAAGATTGATACTATTGAAACAAGAGTAATACTATTTGTACATTATTTTGTACAATCTAGAGCGAAGGAAAGAGATGTCACAGAGGGCAGTTGAGGCATCGAATGATTTTGTACTGATTTTGGGCAAGGAGGGATCCAATCCTTTTCTTTTCTTTTCTTATCTTTTTTTTTTTTTCCTCTTTCTCACTCTTCCACATCATCACTCTGTACATTAATTTGTATCCAATTATGTACAAATATCATTACTCACTGGAACAATTCAAAAAAGTTTAGCATGATTTTTTATAGGAATGAATCGAATGACACACACCAGTTGAGAAATGAAGCATGTATAATTGATAATTCTATTAGAAAATTATATAAAAAATTAACACGATTTTTGTGTGCACATATATTATGCTCATTCTGAGTTCTATTATTCGAAAAATCATTTTTCTTTAAATTCATTTTCAACCTCATATTCTTCCAATAAAATAATTTCATAGTAAATTCAAAATTTTTCTTTATTTTTGTAACTACATATTCTTTAAAAAATCACTATTACAAAAACTTTTTTTTTTTTTTCAAAAAATGTGACTCAAAAAGTATTGAAATAATATAAAGAAATATAACACAACTATTGTGCGAAGATGATATGCAGGATCGGACTATAGCTATAGCTGAAGATAAGTGTCAAGTTCGTAATAATGGCTTTAAACTTTGAACTCCAGAGGTCTATGTCTATGCCGGTTATAAATTTTAGCGGAACCTTGAAATGCAGTCTTAGCCCTTGTTTGTTTCTCATTTTTCTTTCATAAAAATGAAAAATATGACCGTTAGTCATCTCATCAAGCCATTAATTTTGAATTTATATATTTTGTGTAGGGCTCAATAACGACTATATTTTTCACTCTCATTAAATAATATTGTGCATAGAACGGAACCATATTTACAAAAATTTAAGAATTTTGCTAGTGATACATCAAAAGATGTACTTAAGAGATTACAGTCCCTTCACGTAAGGTGTGATCCATTTGCATAAAATATTTTTTTATTTAAGTGGGTCTCACTCCATAGAAGGGGGATATAACCCCTTGGGTACACCCCTACCACTAGCAAAAAGCCAAAATTTAAGCATCAAAATCCCCTACGGAAATGCCTACTCCCTACTATCAGCAAAATGACGTACTAAAAAATCAATATTGATCATTAACAGCTTGTAGCCACCAATTTTCTCCTTAGAACAATAATGTTTAATAATATAATGATTGATATTTTTGACATAATATCACGTGATATTTTATTATCGAGTTGCTTTAAGCACAATTATCATCCCATCAAATCATCCATCGTTAAATGAAATTATGTCACTGTATTTATTACAAATTTTCTGTCTTAGTGGCAGAATTTGACGATGAAAGCTTTATGTATTACCCCCTTACGCCCCCGCCCACGCGAACCACCTACCCCCACTCTCCTCCAAAAATCCCCTTATTTCACTACAATATAAATTGCAAAAGCTGCCTCTCATCTGTACATTCTCATCAATGGCCACTCTTCAATACCACCTTTTCTATTCGCCTAAACTTTTTCATTTCAAGAACCTCAATTCATTTTCATTCTCCAAGAAACTCTTGCTCCCCAAGAAACTGCTTTTGTCCAAGAAATTTTATGGTGTTTTGAGTTCAAGAGTTTCTGGGTATTGCAAAACCAGCAGCAGTAGTAATAGTAGTNTTCCCCATCATGCAAGCATTCCTCTATCTCATATTTCCCTTGGTAACTAATTTCTCTCTCTCTCTCTCTCTCTCTCTCTCTCTCTCTCTTGATCTCCTCCTTTTTTGCAACAAAAACGACGCATCCACTATGATTGTGGGTTCACACCACTTTTACCTCCAGTCCAAAGAGGTCTAAGTGGGTCTCTTAAAGTAAAATTCCACAAAAAGTTTCTACCTTGCATCGTCGTTGACACCGCCTAATTCTCCGACTATCGTCTATCGGCACTGATATGAGAAAGTGGCTTGTTACAACATCCATCCCCACATAACCCACGATGGCCTTTGGTGGTGCAATTTTGTGGATCCCCAATTTCAAACACAAAGCATCTATCGGCACTAATCTGAGAAGGATGGCTTATTACAACATCCATCCCCACATAACCCACGGTGACTTTTTAATTCCGTGAATCCCCAACTTCAAACACAAAGCATCTATTGCAAACAACTTTCCCAAAAATAAAAAGAGATTTTTTCTATGATTCTTTGTTTTCCAAATCAAACTTTACAATGCTTCACACAATTGTACGTATAAATAGCTAGCAAGAAATAAAGTGTGGGGGAGGCAAAACGATATGGTCGCCGATATATAGGATGTTAACCTGTTGGTCTATCTTTGAATATTTGAAATGCTATTTCTGTAATGAATCAATCAATATTAGAAAAGAAAATATAGAGATATTTAGAGAGAGAAAAATATCAACTTGTGGTGTTGCACTACTTTGCACTAGCAACGACGATTGGTGGATTTTCATAGGTTTTGGTTTGGGGTAGGGGTGAGGATAGGGATCGAGGAAGAAGATGATGATTTTTTTCATTTTTTCCTTTTTTTTTAAAAATTATTTTATATAGAAATACATAAAATTACTATTTTGTCTTCTTTGAAATTATTAAAATTGTAGTCAAACTTAATTTTTTGATCGACTAAAGGAAATATAGATGGTTAATTTTTTGATCGACTAAAGGAAATATAGATGGTTTCCATCCATTTGACCTTTTGACGCATGCACTTGAAATGTTTGAGGCCACGAGTATAATAAATAAAAAGTCAGGAAACATTTACAATATTTTGAAAGATTTGGAAGCACAACTGCAATTATCCCTGATTATTAAGTTAAAAATGTAACTATAATTACACACCTTCTTCCACCTAAATATAATATATATTAAACCAGGTCGCGAAACTACTCCTCCCTCTCTCTCTAACTAACAGCGGATGACTCTCCTGTTTCAAGTTTCAACCTGTACCCCAACGGAATCCGAGGTAATAATTTCTTTATTTTCATCAAATTTTTAGAGTAATTTTCTCTTTAATTTTCTGTTTTATTTTGTGGTATGTTTAGTTTGCTAATTTAATTAAGAAACGGATATAAAATCATTACCCATTTTCAGGCAATCTTTAGTTTCTTCTCCGGTTTGGTTCTGATTAAACCCAAATTTCCCCCCTTATTTGCTCAAAAATGTGGATTAATTTCGTGGGTTTTCCTGTTGGGTTCTTGAATCGTTAAATTTAAGTTGTTTCGGGATTTCAAAATTATTCCTTGCGTTTTAACTATTAATTTTCGGATCGTTTCCGCTGTAATTTTATATTTTATTTGGGGAAAATTGACTTTGCAAATTAAGAAATGGTATATAAAATCGTTATCTTTTACAAGTAATTTTCGTATCTTTTCAGATTTGGTTCTGATGAATTACATTTTTTTCTGTATTTACTCAGAATTTAAAATAACCTTCTTTTTTTTTTTTCCCGTTTGTTCTTGAATCATTATATTGAAGTCTCTTCTTTTGGGAATTTTGCTGTTTTCTTGCTTTTTAATTATTATCTTTGATCAGCTTTAATTTCTAT
This sequence comes from Fraxinus quadrangulata, assembly GCA_903798255.1. Taxonomy (NCBI): domain Eukaryota; kingdom Viridiplantae; phylum Streptophyta; class Magnoliopsida; order Lamiales; family Oleaceae; genus Fraxinus; species Fraxinus quadrangulata. The sequence continues at coordinate 16,699 of CAIGRB010136357.1, forward strand.
TTGGATCATTCAATTTTCGCACTATTTAAAGCTACGAAATTTTTTTGGGTTTGTGTTGTTTGCTGATATACAGAGGAAAGGAGTAAATAAAGAGGCTGGAATTAAATTTTTTATTGCCTTCATATGAGTTTGCCATGGTCTAAATTTGTATATTAGAGCATTTTCTGGTTTTTGAATACAACCTTATTTTATGCTCGCGTTATCTCATTAATTTGCACTAGAAGGGGGGCTTAAAGTTGATAAATTAAAATTCATTCATAGAGAATTCTAATTCGGCATAGTGAAATATCTGTAAATGAATTTTTAACTCAATACTGTTCTTTGAAGTGTATTATATGATGCTTACAAAATTACAAGTGAAATTGGAAGTGTTCATGTTTTGATCACAGCCCAGATATTATAATAAGTAAGACTTTAGCTTCTCCGTGTTCTTTAATGCTGCAGGATAGTGTCCAATTCTCCTTGGCAAACATTTATGTAGACTTCTATTATGACTGATGTTACCATGATCTAAAGATTTTTTTTCCGATTCAGTCTGTTATCATATAACTGCAATTTTGATGGTCGACAAGCAAAGAAATAAGATAATGAGTAATTGTTTAGGCTTCTTGTTCTTTACAAATGTTTTTTGTATTTATATGAATGAAGTAGCTACAATTGAAGCTTCAAAAGTTAAATTTCCCTTATTGCTTTCAGGGAATTGGCGATCATCAACCAGTCTAATGCAGTAACCAGCTATTCAAATTAGAACTCTGTCATCTGGAATTGTTTCTATTGTGCTAGAATGGCATGCGAGGAAATTCTGAAGGTTGTTTTTCCTCTGCTGGAAGGCGAAGACCTTGCTACATGCATGTTAGTGTGTAAGCAGTGGAAAGAGATTGCTCGAGATGATTATTTCTGGAAATGCCTGTGCGCGAAGAGATGGCCATCAGTTTGCAAGCGGCCCTCCCCTCCAACTGTAACTTATCATAAATTATTCAAAACCTTTTATAAACGCCAGCGTAACCGACCTCTCCTTCCGCCTAGGCTCTCCTTCAAAGACTTGGAATTTTATATCGATATTTGGTCTGAACAGAACTTGATCTTCTCAGATGTGGTGCCAGGGCTTGTCCTCCAAAGGGGAAGCTGGATTCCACCACCCGGAATCAATGATGTGCTAAGGGCACACTTGGAGAGTCCAGAATACAAAATGACATTGCCTGTGGAGCCGAGGTTTAACATTCCATTTGGCCAGACGGTCAGTGTCTCTGTGCTTGTAGGTCGAAAGGATTCCAATAAAGTTGCTTGCATAATAAACAAATCAGTTTTTGATTACATTGATCGGTCAGCATATCGTGCCCTAGCATTTGACTACCTGGACTTCTCCCCTGCCCACCCATTCGTGTCTGGTATACGGGCTTGGATCTCTTTGCTCTTTATGGACCATGGTAACGACGGTATAATTAATGTTTTTGGTGTCGAAGTGGATTTCTGTGATGCTGCCAACTCTGAGGAACTAGTCCTCTGGCTCCTAGACATGCTCGATTGGAAGTGAGGACTCGGTTCATTATTTCAAATGCCTAATGGCTGCATAGATCCAATTCGTGTAGCGTTTATATAGGCCAACTCATGTACATATTTATTCTGTTCATGGGCATGTTCTGCCCCTTTTGGTTCCGCGCTCTCCCTATACTGTAATAAAACGACTTGTGCATTTCTTCATATTCTCGTTTTCCAGATTTTTCAGAAGCCCTCTCTCTGAATGCTATAAAACACGAACGCTAACACGTAATTAAAGTAGTATGAAAGGAATATCTTGATAAGATGTCTGTTAAAATTATCCTTGGGATTGGGTTTAGGCATTTTCTGCGCAGGGAATTCAAAAGATCCCTTGGGGGAAAATATGTTTACTTTATTATATATTTTTGGAATATTATTTTGAAAAGTGAAAATTACACACCAGCCTGTTTTTGTTTTTAATTCAAAAATAAGATAAAGTTTATATAACCAAAAATTAGGTGATAATTACATATTTTAGTATTAATAATTATATCATAAATTAATTTATATTCTCACATTCTATCCCGTTCACCACATTCAAACCCTAATCTTCCTTTCCCTTGTCTCTTCCTCTCCCATCTCTCTTTGCCCTCCCGTCACAAATGGACTACTGCTAATGTTATTGGAGAGCGCCACCGACAGAGACCATCTCTCTTTACCCTCTGAGCAATGTGTTAATTGACGGAAAACGGTGGTGCTCATAGCGGTGCCGTGAATGCAGGGCCGGTTCTGGCCCAAGGCTACTACCTTAGTGTCCTTGGGCCTCAAAGTATAAGGGGCCTCAATTCTTTTGAAAGGAAATGACTTTGGACCTCAAGGTATAAGGGGATCTTAATTCTTTTAAAAGTCCAAAACAATTATGCTTATGAAATATATAAATTATACTTGATACTAATATAAATTTTAATTTTAATTTACTACTCGCCTTTTTTTTTTTTAATTCTGAAAGTACATTTAGTTTTTAAGAGAAAATAAATATTTGTTAATAAAGAAGAATAATATAAATTAGCTTGATTATTGGAACATTTCAAGACTAATTAACGGACAATTTAAGTAATTTAGAAATTTCAAGAAGACTAATTACTTATAAAAAATATTTTTTTGTGTTAGTTTATATAATACGCATTATATATGATATAATTTTTTTTGTAGTATATCATAAAATATTTTAATTTAATGGATAAATATGATTTTTCCTTATTGAACATGAAATTTGATTGTCGAATGAATCAAATGATGAGTGGGTACCATAAGTCTAATGTTTCCCATCATGAAAAATTGTTTAATTCGACCACGTTTGATACTAATATGTTCGTTAAAAAAATTATATGTAGGGACCTCATGATAATCTTTTGCCTAGGGCCTCAAAATTTTCAGAGCCGGCCCTGCGTGAATGCCGCCCAACGACATCGCCAATGTGCTATGCGGGGAGGCCGTGGGCAGCAACGATGATGTTGTTGCGCATGCCACTACACGCAGCCCTGCTCGGTGCCGATGCAGCGACGACGCCATGTAGAGAAGCAATCACTACGTGGGCCTTTGATGTAGCGACCCAAATTTTAAAAAGTTTAAATCGTTACTAAACATTTCATTCAATTATTAAATAAACATGTCAAACAACCCAACGTGAAAATTTTGGTTCTACCAATAATAAATAAAAACATGTAGGAAACATAACCAAATAAAATACGTTCCAAATAACAAAATTTACGTGATAAATAAACCAAAATAATTCTTAAAAAAATAAATCCGTAGTCACTGAATTATTTATTTAGTTCCATAAATCCTAACACCATAACAAACCTCATTACCAGCCAACCAACGAACCGTTCTAAGTTATGAAGAGTAGGGGAAAAGTAGTGAGTAAATGAGAATACTTAGTAGGATACGAAAATTATGGTACAATCCCGAATAAAATATTTAGATCATGCGTCAAAAAAATCATACCGTCATCATATCTTTAGAACCCGCTAAGAGCTCAATATATATCATATCTTTGGTACCGAATGTCCATATTATACATATCATATCATATATTTAACTTTCATAAGTATAATAATTCATTAACATGAAAAAAAATTAAACGGGATAATATCAATTGCACCTCATTACCCTATCTCGTTAGATCAAATAAATTTGAAAAGTAAAACCACTATCACGTTCCAAACCTTCAATTTCTACTTGCTGCCCGAAACACGTATCTATGTCTTCTTTTTTGTTTTTCCTCTTTTTGGGTAGATAATGATTTATTTTACATGGAATTTAAGGTTGAAAGAGGAAATTGAATTTTTGATAGGCCTAACATATGTAAAATGCCATGTTTTACCCCCAAAAGAATTCTCAGTCCTGTTAATCCATACAATCAAAAGTTGCTTCCTTTCTCATCCAACATACACATGGCAACCTATCCCTATTCTCTCTACTATCTCTCTACCCATTTTTTCTTTTTCATTGGCGCTCACAGCAGCGACGCCGCGTACGGCGAGCTCAGAGCACCACTACAACACCGATCTAAGTGCTCAAATTGCCCTACAGCGATTTTGTGGTCATTTCTGTAGTGGTTTTTGAGATAGTTTTGTGGTGGTGGTGGCGATGATGGTGGTCATATGTTCATAGAGAATATGTCAAATGATGTGTTGATATTTGTTGGTGGTGCTAGTGGTGGTGATAGGTCATATGTACTAGGTCACAGGTCATTATGCATTGGTCATAAATAAAATGTCCATAGGTCACGGATCATGATTACATGTCATAGGTCGCACACTACAAGTCATAGATCAATGTCCACATGTCACAAATCAAAATTAACTGATCACGAATCATATGTCACATGTTTTTGTGCACTAATAACAAGTCACATATTCAAGTTCACATGCCACGGTTCATATGTTACGGGTCACAAGTAAAAGTTCACAAGTTATATTCCATAAGTAGCAGACCAATGTCTAAAGGTCATATATTCAAGAGAACTGGTCACAGACCACTGAATCAATATCACATGTCATAGTGCATAAATCATAAGTCACGAATTCAAGAAAACGAATCACATGCCATTAATTTTTCCGACTTCAGTTGTTACTGTTCTTCAAAAAAATTGATACATAGTGCCGACAACTTCCAATTTGTAATCAGATTTTGGCGATGAGAATGAAGTTATTTGTTCCGGGATTTTCTGTAAATTCTATCTTTGTTCGATCTTTGATATACAGTTCTGACAACTTTCAATTTGTGACCTCAATCATTCGGCGGGCTTTAATTAACCAGATTCTAGCGGTGAGAATTGTAGTTATTTGCTCTGACAAAGTTCTATATTTGTTCGATCTTCTAATACACAGTGCTTACAAGTTTCAATTTGTGCCCTCAATCGTTTAGTTGGTTTCAATTAACCAGATTCCGGCAATGGGAATCGATGTTATTTGCTCCGGCGAGTTCTCAATAATTTTCTCTTTGTTCAATCATCACTCTAGTCCTATTTGGAATGGAAACATATACAATAGAATAGATAAAATATATGAAACTATAGAAGAAATACAATATAAGATTAAAATTTTAAAAATAAAAGGAAAACAGCTTATAGATAATTACACAGAAAATAATTATTTAGAAACAAAAAATCAAAAAGAAATAATTTGTGAAATCTCTAGGGTTAAGCCAACTAAAAGCATCAGAATACACATAGAAATACAGATAAATAAAATGATAAAACTAAACCTCATAGGTTTAATATACACAGGTTGTACATTTAACATAATTAGAAAAGATTTAGTTCCAGAAGATTGTAAACAAAACTAGAATATGAAATAAGAGGAAGTCAAATGGATGGTAGTAAAATGAGATTTGAAGAAAGACTGTTCGATAACTGTAAAATCAAATTCCAAGAAAGGCGGTATAATCTAACAACTACACTAATAAGTGATTTAATAAAAGACGAATTTGTTATATGGATAAAACTCTTATTAAGCAGAAATGGAAGTTTAACAATCACCCCTGATGTTATATTTTTTGGAAAAGATACTTCTATTATTAATACTATAGACTTATCAGAGTTACGAGTGAGGCGTAGTGGACCCTTACATTTACAAACAGAACTAGAAGATGAAAATTTAGGTAATCTAGAAAGTTTGGAATATTTATCTTTAGAAACCTTAAAGACTGATTTCATACCAAGAACCAAAGAATTAATAATTTTCAATAAAACATCATCTAAGGTAGATAGTATAGATAGAATTTTAGAATTAGTTGAAAAATACACATAATAGGAGAAGACCATATAAAACATTGGAATAAAAATAAACTGAAGTTAAATTACAAATAATAAACGAAAATATAAAAATAAGAACGACAGAAATTAAACACACAAATCAAGACATAGAAGACTATAGAGATTAGAGAGTTATTTGATTTAAAGGTAATAAGACCATCCAAAGACCATCCAGTAGTCAACATAGATATACAACTTTTATGGTTAGAAACCATAGTGAAATTAAAAGAGGCAAATCAAGAATGGTTATAAACTACACAAGATTAAATGATAATACTATATAATATGGATATAAAATACCAGATAAAGACACGTTAATAAATAAAATACAAAATAGTAAAATATTTTCGAAATTTGATAGCAAATATGGATTCTGGCAAATAAAAATGACAAAAAAATTTATTCATTGGACATCTTTTACTAAATCACTAGGACATTTTGAATGGTAAGTCATGCCTTTTGGATAAAGAATGCATCATAGTATTTTTAATTCTTTTCCATTTATTTGTGTATATATAGATGATATCTTGATACATAGTAAAAATCAAAGAACATATGCAACATTTAGGAATACTTTTAAATAAATTTATAGAAAATGGTTTAATTATAAGTAAAAAGAAAATGGAAATAAATAAACAAAAAATTGAATTTTTAGGAATAATTTTAGGAGAAGGAAAAATCAAATTGCAACCACATAGTGTACAATTATACAGTTCCCAGATAAAATAGAAGAAACTAAAAAATTACAAGCCTTTCTAGGAATTATGCTAGACATTTGATTAAAGATTTAGGAAAGAAAGTAGAACCATTATATAGTAAGTTATCCAGTAAATGACAAAAATATTTTAATCAGTTAGATATAAAACTAGTTAGAAAAATAAAAGAAGAAATTAAAATTTTACCACCATTAGAATTACCATTAGATAACGAATATAAAATAATAGAAACAGATGGATGTGAACTTGGATGGGGAGGAGTTTCACATTCCAAACCTAATAAATATAGTGATAAAAAAGAAGAAAAAAATTGTAGATATTCTAGTGGAAATTATAAGATAAAAGGAAAATATTTGGCTAGTTTAGATGATGAAATAATTGCGATCATACATAGTATAGAAAGTTTTAAATTATTTTTAAATACTGAATTTACAATCAGGACAGATTGTGAAACTATAGTAAAATTTGTTAAAAAGACAAACTTTAATAAAATAAGACATAAAAGATGGTTAAAATTATATGAAATATTAAACAACTTTAAAATTAATATAGAACACATCAATGGAAAAAATAATATTTTGACTAATAATTTAAGTAGACAAGTTATTAATTTTCTAACCCATTATTTTCATGGTGCAGATGGATCGGAGGATGATGAACTTTGGGAATGTCACTCTAAGAGCGGCTCCACAAGGATCTAAAGATGAAATAATTTAGAAAGACTACTAGAAATGAAGCATTGCCTACTAGATAATCTCTGGATGGCACGTGACTCTAAACAAAAATTAGACAGCATTAATACCTTAGTAAATCATTTTAGACAAATTCACAATCAAGTAGAAAGCAGAAATTTTAGTTTATTTGCACTAGTTAAAGTTGGAAAGCATGGTATATATAATTATATTGCAACAAGTAGAAAGATTTCCAGATTCCCTTTTCAAAGGATTTTACACATTAGAAGAAGTTTTAAATTTCTATAGAGAAATGATATGTTTAACTTTTACATATCTAAAAGGGTTAAACAGACTATGCAACATGTTACTTTTCAAACGTCATCCTCATCCTTAATACAACTTTGTGATAGTTATGAAAGTATGACCAATGTTGTTAGAAATTTAAATCTTAGAAAGCAGTCATTAGAAGAAAGATTAAAAATTCTTGAAGACAAAATCCCTTCATCTCAACAAACTATTAGTAAATATCAACATGAGATTCTCCAGTTACATGATAGTTCAAAAAGATTAAATTCTAAATATGTTATTGAAATACATATATCTAAAGATATTGCATCTTCAAGTAGAAATTATTCTGATAAAATAGAAAGACTTATTGAATTAACAGATTCTACAGCTGCAGGGCAAGAAAAAACTTTATTAATTAGAACAAAAAAATAGCGATTGTGCCCGTATTGTCCGAAATGCTATAAAGGAATCAGCAGTACAAGAAATTATCGATTTCTCTCAAATTATAAACAATTATCACAACAAAAATCAATATTTCTTAAATATGGCCCTAAATATGAATCAGCTGCTAAGTCAGCCTTTCGTAGACATAATTATCCTACAATGTCTTTCGACTATACAATTTTTTAAGAAGAAGATATCTTTCATCCAGTCTTAAAATTTTGTATGATAGACACCATATACAATCTAAACAGATCCTTCAGATTTTTTCCACCTAAACTTAAACATATTCTCAGTCGGTTAAGAGATCACCATTTGATGATTCAATTCATTTCTCGAACACCTCTTGTAAATAATGTTATAATAATTCCAGTTTATCACCATATTTTAATATACGAATGAGCTAAAAGATTTTGACATTCCTCTAAAACAATACAAAAATAAAAATTAGACAAATTGACTGCGAAAGACAAATATCAGAGACTGTGGCAATAATGGAAGTTCAAAACAATAATTCCAGACTTGTAATACAATGGAATAATAGAGTTATTTTATATCAAGAGCATTTTGCTTTAAAGGTTAAAATAGAAAAAAATTACAGCACCAAATATTGAACAAAAGGAGCTGTATCTTATGACCTTCCAAGAAGCAAACGATGAATCAATAGAAAGACAATCAGACACAAAAGAAGAAGATGAATACATATTAGATGGCCAAACTAATGAAATGGATGCAAACCTAAAAGAAGCTTACATAGAGATAATGGATAGATAGGCAATTAAAGAAGAAAAGACGTAAAGGAAAAGCAAAAGACAGATGAATAGTGCATAAAGGACAACTATCAAGCTAAGAAACTCAAAAAGTTGGGGCCAAGAAAACAAAAATTTCAAAAAGATTCTCACAACTGTAAAGAGACATTTAATTCTTTAAATACATGTCATACACCTTTAAAGTTATACAGTACTAATTAATTTTTCTTTAATTGTAAATCACACACTTGTAAAGTTGAATAATATAGAAAGAATAGACGAAATGTATTAGCGTTTATAAATACCGACACCACTTATAGAAAAAACACACCGAGAAAAATAGCATCATAGCACACTATAACATTTGCACTCACAAATTCAAAGACATCTCTGTAAATTCAATCCTTGTAAATTCAAAGATTTTAGAAATAAAATTAAGTACTTTTCATACTTTCTCTTGTTTATAATTTCTGTTTACTTCATTTATTTTTTGGGCAAGGCCTAAAAGAGGAAACACCAAGTAAGCAATTAATTTATTCAAAAGCTGTATTCTACTTCCATATATAATCATAACGCTCTTAGCCTCTTTATTCTAAATTACATGGCCAAAAAGATAAAGTAATCATCTGAGTCAAGTTGACTATTTTACTTATTAAATAAGTTTGTTAAGCTTTTTAAACATGATGAAAATCCTTTTTGGTTACAGTCTTAAGCCTTTTTAGAAGGTCAAGAAAAAAAGCTGAGAGAGAGTTAAAAAAAGTATTTGAAAAAATTAATTTATTGAACGGTAAAGTACTCTAAAACCATTACAAACATATTATTTTAATTCTCTATATTTTATGCCATTAGATGATTATACTTTGTTCTATTATTCTTTAGAAAGTTTTAAAGAATCAAAAGAATCTATTAATATCTATCTAAAAAATCAAGAAATCAGTAGATTAGTTATTATCGAAAGCCACATATTATCCGCATTAGATAGAAATAGAGATGACTCCTCTTTACAGATCAAGAAGCAAATCATTGAGCTTTCTATCTTCCAGTGTCCAAGTTTCTTGATAAAAGATCATAAAGATTGTAAGGAAATACAAAAAGCTATAAATATTATAAGAGAAAATAATTGAAAGACAAAAATTTATAAGAGAAAATAATATTGCTACATTTATAATAGAAAATAATATTATAGATTGAAAAAATATAGATTGGTATCAGAGCTAATTTCAATCTAAAGTAATTAGTTTATGAAAAGAATAGATTACTTGAATTTAGAAATTCTAGGAAATTTTAAAAGAAAGGGTATTTTAGATACAGCTTCCTTAATTTGTAATTTCGATAAAAAAATTTAAACATTTTTTACATTCTGAAAGTAAACAGTTAAATAGTATTGTAGATTTACTCATAAATTTAGGAGAAAACTTAGAAAAGAATAATTCAAATAAAAAGGTAGAAACTTTATTAGAAAATATAAATTAAAATATAAAGACTTTGGAAAGTAATTTAGAATATATTAAAAATCAACACACTGAAATATTAAAAAGAAAAATTAGTCATATAGAAGAGGAGAAGAAGAAGAAGAAGAAGAAGAAGAAGAAAATACTCGTTCTAATTTAGAAAAATTAGAAAGTAGAGTTAGAGTACTAGAAAAAGAAAAATCAATAGATACTAGACAAGATTTAGATAATATAATAAATAATCTAGAAAAATTAGATTTAGGTAAAATTAAAGAGCTTAGTAGATTTAAGAAAACTAAGTGGATTTACACGTAATGAATAAAGGAAAACAAATTGTAACTAGTAGTAGTGGATTAGTTGGTACTTATTAAGAACATTAAGTAGAAAAACGGAATCTGAAACAAGATTAGAATTCCTAATAAATATAGAAGAACAGATAGAGAGTTTAGACAAAATAAATTAAAATTAGTAAAAGTTTTAGATATATATAAAAAGAGAGAATATGTTTAGCAAATCTTTAATATATTAGCATTATGGTGAAAGATATGCTTCTTGTAGACATGAAGATCAATTTATAACCTTATATTTAGTAGAAAAATAATCCTATAAAGAAATTGTTAATAAAAAAATTCAACAAACTTATTTAGGATTAATAATAATAGGAGTAAAAGGACTTCGTAGAGAAAATTTAGGAGCTAAAGTACTAATATGTTTATATGATAATAGATTTACAGACATAGAACAAGGATTATTAGGGAGTATAGAATTAGACATGAATAATAAAGGCGAAATACTATATTTTATAGTTGATTATTTAGTTAGAACAAATTTTTTTACAAGTATATTAAAATAAGAATAAAAACTAAAGGATATCAAATGAAAAGAAATGAAGATAACTTGTTAATTTGCACAGGATTCACAGGGAGACTTAGTGAAAATAGCACTATCAACTATAAATTAGAAAATAATCAAATAATTACATTATTAGGAAAAAAAAAGGTATAAAAGCTATCACAGTAAAGAAATTCTCTTCGGAAACTAATACAGGTTTAGATTGGAACTTGGGGAATTTTCTAGAAAAATCGATATTAGTACCAGAAAATAATATCATGTATAAAAATAGTAATGAAACTCTAAGTATTAGATTTGGAAATTATAATTATCAAGCAAAACGGACAAATAAAGAAGAAGATGAAGGAGGAGAATGTGGATATTTTGAAATAAAAGACTATGAAAGTGAAGATGAGGTCAATGCTTTAAATAAAGATAGTGAAGAAGACGAAAGTGAAGACGATGAAAAAGAATTTGGATATATAGATATGAAATATTATAGAAATCTTAGAAAAGATAGAGAAATAGAAATTAAAACATTAACAGAAAAAGACCAAGCAAATATAGAAACCAAGATGGAGGAAGCCAATAAAAGAACTAAAAGGGAAACACACCAAGAATTTGGAAAATGAAAAGAACCCATGAACACGTAATATGATATATGAGGTAAATACCCATTTTCCCCTGCTAGAGAATATGAATGGGAAAATAAAATATATAAAAGCCTAGGAAAAAGACAGTCAGAAAAAGGATGTAGCTTACCATTAGCAAGCGATAGATGATTAGTTTTAGAATTAAATAATTGTAAACCTCAAGACAGACCTAGCACTATAGGTAAATGAGAAAGTCCTATAATTAGAGCATATAATAGTGTGCCTATACAAATGATTGTAGAAGAAATGTGAGCTTATTTAGAAACTTATTTAGCAAAGACAGCGTTAGATATATATGTTACGGCTAAGAGATTAAAACCAAATGAAATTAGGTTAAGAATGGCTGGATGAGATAACCCTAGAAATTTTACAAGTTTTATTATAGAATTAATTATAGGATTTGATCTTAGTAGAAACAACACTTATGAACAAAATAAAGCCTTAGAAGATTTGGAAAAATTAAGTATTAATAATATGAAATATATTCAACCATTTTTATTAGACTCTGAAAAATTAGCAAGTATAGCAGGATTAGCACTAGATGTACCTATACTTGAAATATTATATAGAAAGATACCACCTCCATCGAATGATAAAATTAGAAACGATTTAGAATCAGGACCAACAAAAGAAGTAACTATTAGTGCTACCATAAAATTTAGAGCCCTGCTACGTGTACACGGGCGTGTCCACTACCCCCCTCACAATAGGGGGGGTTATTTTATTTGGACGTGGGCCCCTCCCCTCATGTGAGGGAAGTGTACACGGGTGTGTGTACATTTAGCATAAATCTAAAATTTATAACAGATAAACTAAAAAATATTGTATAGAAGAGACAACTAGAAAGCAAATAAAGAAATTAAATTATTCTTTTTGCTCAGATTTATATACACCACAAACCTATTATCATAGAAGAAGAAAGAAGAAATTATATGAAAAATATAAATATAGAAGACAATATAAAGATAAAAAGAAATATAATATTAGACCAAGTAGAACATTTTACAAGAATAAAACACCTAACTATAAGAGTAATTAGTATATAACATTCCCACATTTCATTGTTATTGTGGAAACGTCCATACTTTTTATTTTTTGGTATGTTCACCCTTATTTGCACATTTTATTGCATAAAAGGTCATTTTCACCTATTTTCTCAATTAAAAATTATGAATATACCCTTCTTTTTAAATAAAACGAAAAGAAAACGAAAAAACTAATTGCAATTACAGTCCCAATTTTTTTAAAAAGTGCAAATAAGTCACAACTAAATTATTAAAAGGATAATTAGTACATAATGTTCCTTCTTTCACCGTTATTGTGAAAAACGTCTATACCTTTCATGTTTTTGACATTTTCACCCTTAATTACACATTTGATTGCGCAAACCATCATTTCTATATATTTTCATCCAATTTCTAAATAAAAACTTGTAAAATGACGAATATACTCTCCTATTTAAATAAAAAATTAAAGAATTAATTGTATCATAGTCCCAATTTTTTTAAAAGTGCAAACAAGTCCCCAATAAATTATTAATTTTTTTTTGAAGTGCAAACGAGTCCCAATTAAATTTATTTAAAAAATTAAAAAATGCAAACGAGTCCCAAACAAATTATTAAAAAATTAAAATTAAAGAAAAATTATTTTTTACTTAAATAGGAGGGTATATTCATTATTTCATAGTTTTTTATTGAAAAATTGGATGAAAATTTATGGAAATTGTGGTTTACACAATCAAATGTGTGATTATGGTGAAAATGTCAAAAAATGAAAAAGTATAGACGTTTTTCACAATAACAATGAAAGATAGGGATATTATATACTAATTACCCTTTTAATCATTTATTTGTGACTTATTTGCACTTTTGAAAAAAAAATTGGGACTGTGATTGCAATTAGTTTTTTCTTTTTCTTTTTATTTTATTTAAAGAGAGGTATATTCGTCATTTCAAAATTTTTAATTGAGAAAATAGGTGAAAATGACCTTTTGCGCAATGAAAGGTGAAAATAAGAATGAAAATATCAAAAAAAATGAAAGATATAGACGTTTTCCATAATAACAATCAAAGGAGTGGATGTTATGTGCTAATTACCCTAACTATAATAGATACGCTAGAAAACCAAAAACTAAAAATGATTGTAAATGTTATATTTGTAGAGACCCTAAACATTTTACTAATAAATGCCCCAATAAGTATAAAAATAAAGGAGTAGCTAAATCTATAATAATTAAGAACATACAGTGTAACATTATAGAGTTATCTGAGAATCAATCTTATAGTTCAGTATATAGTATTTATATAGATGATGAATTAGACAATTTAGAAATTATAAGTAGCTCTAAGGGTAGTTATAGCAGTTTAGAAGAATTAGATTTTTCTATTCTCGATACAAAAATGATGAATATAGAACAAGAATATGTTCGTGAATGGGTCAGAGGACAATGATCAACGATGGATAAACGTAAGAACTANTATACTATATATATTATTTACCACTTGACTTTTAGATTTTTAAATTTTGTTTCTTAAAAATGAAATTGAATATAGTAAACACCCAATTTATGTATTTTGTTTTCCTTTTCTCAATGTATAATTTAGAAAAAAGGGAGGTGATTATTGAAAAGAACAATGACCACCAACGGTGGTGGCAGCGACAATAGAGTGGGGCTGGGGTGTGGGTTACTAGGCATCATCTTCATCTGAATGATCACGAAGAAGAACCACTCAACGATCTTTAAGCTCCGTATGTGAATGTAAAGTCTGGTACAAGAATCGACGCTATAGGAACAGTTATCTACAAGAACCGGCCACATTTACATCCATTATTTTGTCGATTATTTTGTGTTTATGATGTTTGGGCATTTCGCATTGTTGATGGTTGATGATGTGAAATCTATGGCTGTTTGCTGTTTATCATTCTAAATTAGTTTTTTAATTACCCTAGAAATTAGAGGAGGCAAAGGCTGATGAGATATAGAAGAGTGGTATGACTTCATGTCTTTAGCCGATTTTTTTCTGTATTGAGAGCAAAAAAATGTTGGATTTTCTCCGTGTATGTTGTCTTCTATATTTTATAATGATGTTGAGTAACTGCTTATGCTGATATACGAGCATCTTTACCTAAAACACATAATTCAGTGTTTTAACACTTGAGAGAAAACATGCAATCATCATCACGTAGACTACTAACAAATTTGATAATTCATAAAAATTCTACATTTTAGTCCTTTGGTATCCGATCTTAAGGACCACCTCGGACCACTCCAAAGAGGTCAAATAAGCTTAAGTATGAAGTCTTTAATTGTTAGGTGAGCTCGGACCACAAGACTCAACTAGTCCAAATTGACTAAAGGTCATCGTTAACAAAATACATCATCATGAGTAAACTATAGTAATGTTTCTTGATAATGTCATCATCTTCCATGGTAGCCAATCAGAGATAGGAAGTTGTCATCTTTGACATCAACACCGTCATGCACGGAGAAGCTGATTGATTGACTACACTAGATGTAATGATGACCTAGATCGCAGGCTACAATCTAAATATGATGATAATTTGACATGACCAAACTCAACCAATCAAATATCTTCAAACATGATTAATGTCTCATGAATTGAGGTCATGCATTGTGGCTTTTGACAAGATAGGGACGACAAGCTCCAACTTTAAGGTCTATATAAAGAGGCAAAGGCCATTGATGAAAGGCTGAGCTATGCATTTTCTTTGTAATATCCTACAAAGCACTACCTAATGAAAATTACTCTTCTTCATAATATTCTAGCAATTAAACATTGTTATTTGACTAAATTTTTCTTAAGTTGATATATTATTGCCAAGTCAATTTTAGTCATCAACACAGTCTATAACTAAAATTCTATGTTTCACACTTGGGAGAAATCATATAGTCATTCTTACGTAGCTTACCATCAAATTCGACTAATTCTAACAATCTACATTTTAATCTATTTTTAAAAAATAGAATATTGGTATCATACTATTTTGCCTTAACTTCTAATATATTGTAATGAAACTCACTTGTAAGTCCTTTTCCTAACCTTACAAAAATACCTTTTTAACGTTAATTCTTGAACAATATTTGCTTTTAATTATGCTTTTCAAGTTGAATACAATTTCGTAAATTTAATATTTCATAAGAATATTACAACATTGCTTCTAAACTAGAATCAATTCAGAACAACATTTTGTTGTTCTTAAAGAAACACAAGCTAACTATAACAATACTTCGGAAAAATATTAATTTATTTCTACTAAAGAAGCATAACTATATACAAATCAATATTCCATAAAATTGTTGTGTTAGTCCGAACAATTATTTTGAACAAGTCTATCTCTAATAAATATGGTAATTCATTGTGTAACATTATTCCATTAATGTTGAAGAACATTGGGTTTTTGTTTCGGAGAACGACTTTATACATATTGGTATTCAAAAAAAAAAAAAGTATTATGTTTATGTTCATGAATAAGTATGTTGTATACAAATAAGTATTTCAATATTCCTAAAGAATGTGACACTGTAATGCAAAAACACAATACACATATCTAAACAACTTAGAAGGATTTAAATATATAATTAAGTTATATGTGACCATTTAATTCTTTTTCAATTTATCATTTGTATGCAAACCCTGAGCGTATCTGTTTTTAATTTTGCTTTCCCAAAGAAAGTTTTTATAACTATATTAATATTTTCGAATAATATCATGTTGCAGTTTTTAATTAAAAATACAACTATGTAATATGTTAATGTTTCAATTGAATATTACTTATTCACAAATAGAGTAATTTTATATTAAAAAAATTAAAGAATATTACACTAATATTTAAATTAATTATTTATTGTTACTCCTGAAAATACTCAACATTTTAATTATATTGTGGCAGAATATGATTGTCTTTAAAGAGCATGACATTTCAATATTAACATTCTAAAAGAATATTAAGATATTGCTATGGAATAAGCATGAATTCAAATATTATTGAAGAAAATTGCATCGTTAGTATGAAGAATTCTAATACTACGAATCAATATTCCAGAAGAATGTTGTACAGTATTTGGGAAGAAGTGCAATTTTATATAGATTAATACTTTTAGAAACAATTTTTTTTTTTTTTTGGTTCTCAAAATGACAAATTTTATTTATATCAGCATTTTTAAAAAATAGTGTTAATACTCCCGAAAAAGTATATGAATTTCAATATTATAAAAGAATATAATATTTATTGTTTATGAAGAAATACAATCTAAGCATTAAAATACTCTAAATAATATTGTATTGATCATAAAAATCGCAATTTTAATATTATTGCTCTTAAAAAAGTACAAGTTAGATATATCAATACTTTATACGAATAGATTTGATGCTGACGGAGAACAAGAATCTAAACATTTGATTATTCTAATATGATAAAATTTTATGAATATGATACGTTACAATAAAAGGCTTGAAGCAACAGTTTTTATTAAGAACAAAAAACACTTCCTATTTCTGTTTAATGAATAATATTTTATATGCAACTACACTTATATGATGTCAACATCGAGTTTTCCGTTATAGTTGTTCCATCTCGTATTTTTTTTATTGTGTAATATATGCGTGAATTGCTCCACCACAATGTAAAAAGATGAGATCTTCAATAAATATGGAAAATTTATGTTTTATCTAAATTCACTGGAAAATGTAGGGGGAAGACAACCCTAGCCCATTTAACTTTTTCTATGCATAAAAAAAGTTATATGTTAAAAAAAAAAAAAAACATTATTCGGCTTTATTTTTTTATTTAGTCCAGTCATGGATTTGCCGTTGTCTAAATTCGTTATCTTTCATGCAGGGTGATATTTTAAAACGTGATTTACCGACTGTTATTTTGATAAAACTATTTTCTCGACATTAGGGGAGGAATCAAGCAGCTGGAAAGAATAATATAATGTATCATTATGTTATTTAGATCTCCGCACAAGATAATTTGATTTAGAAGTTCGAATAATAATTCATTTAGATTCATTTACTAATAAAAAAATTAATTAAATTTCATGTACCAGCTATAAATGCTCCAACTCATATTGAAAGCTTGGAAAGATAATATTTTACTATAATATTTGGTACATTTATGACACGCTTGAAGCATGATAATATTTGATTTCAAAATAACAATTCTCAAAAGAAAACTGAAGCAATAGTAAAGATGATTTGTGGGGTGCTTAAACTTATGTGTTTTGAGTGGTAGCATGAATGTGAGTAACACAAGTGAAAATTTGATGACATGGATCGTAACACTTGTAAAATATAAAATTACTATATTATCCTTAACATAAAACAATAAGGGAAAAAAAATTGAAACACGTGTACATTGATTGAAATAGAAAATTATAATGAGACCTATCTCATTACATGTTAAATTAGTGCTAACATCATATTCTATTTGTAAAGAAAAGTTTTGATTAAAAAATATACCTTAAAAGAATCTTATTCTCTCTTTGATCCCCATTTTTTTGTAATAGATTGGTGAAAAATGATTTTTTTTTTTTTTTTTTTGAATATTATATGGTTAAAACGGAAAGATTATTGAGTTTACGTAAAAGAATATTATTTTATTAGAAAAATGTGAAAATTGTAAAATGTTCAAGCCATGTTCCATCTCGATGTCTCCCTATTTGTCAACAAAAATGTTAGCCTACTTAAATTGAATTTAAAAATAAATAACTAAGTAAAGACAAAAATTTGGAGAAACTAATCCTCTGCCCAGCCTTTTTCCGTCCCACCTCTTGAAAAATTCTCGACATGTCGGAGAGGGTCATCTTTGTTCTAGCTCGTCCCGTTATCATTCTTCATGTATGGTTAAAGATAGAAAAGGTAAGATAAGCATAGCAAAAGCATGTAAACACAAAATTCATACAAACTAATCTGAGAGTTGAACTTGAATCCACCTGCACTAGCCTTTGAGCCACGGTGCACAAATAATCTTTTTGTTTAAAAATTTAAAAATAAGTAATTCCATATCTGAAAATAATATTTACCTTACTACTTAAATAAGTGAGTTTTACTCGTAGTGATTTTAAATGCTTATGAATCGTGAATCCTTCTAAATGTATGGATGAGTATTGAGTAATAAATTGTGAATTGTAAGAACTGTATTATAAAAGTACATTTGTCAAAGCTTATAACCAATTATAAATGGATCAAACTCTAGTTTTAATCCAACTTCTACACACTTAATTCAAGTATTTGAACAAAAAAAATCACTTAAAAATTGACTTGCATCACATGGTATGAATTTTAATTAAAATTGACTTTCCAAACATGGTAAAACAAGGATAAGGCTAGAAAGTTACACAGAGTCTGTTTGGAGGAGCTATAAGTCATTTGGGTGAAAGCCTTTTTTTTCCCCTTTTTTTGGGGAGTTGAGATTTACTGTCCAAAATTGATTATCATATTTGTTGTTCACCCAATGATTTATTGACACGTCAATTGACACGTCACTTTAAATTAATATGTTCAACTTTTTTCTTCTTGCCACTTGTGCTTAAAAATATGTGTAAAATGATGTGTCAATAAATTATTGGTGGACAATCAATTTTGGACGGTAGATCTCAACTCAAAATCCCGTATAGGTAATTGAATTAGCTTGCCAAACATGGTATGAATTTAATTAAAATCGACTTGCCAAACATGGTATGGGAAGGATATGGCCCCAAAACCAAAACTAAAAAAAAAAAAAAAAACAATTCCGTTGTTATATTGGGCGTTACAATTCAATTACCATTTCCAATGAAGAACTCAAAAAGAATAATCATTTCCACAGCCGGAATATCATTGCTGTAAACCGCTAAATCCTGTTCGAAGCACCAAAATTCATACGAAAAGTAGTTCCCAATCACCAATGGCTTTTTTCCGGAGGGGAGCAAGGAGGGTTTCGTTGAATTTGCCTCGCGGGTTCAGGTTTGATCCAACAGACAATGAAGTTCTGTTTTATCTGAGGAAGAACATATTGGATCAGCCATTTCCTGCTAATGTGATTCCAACTGCTGATGTTTATGGGACCAACCCAGATGAGCTTCCATTTTGTAAGTGTTTGCGTGTAATTTTGCATGTGTGATATACAGATTGCGATTGGGATTTTGGGTGTGAATTTGTTTGTTGTGTTTGTGATTTTTTAGCGATTTTGTTAGAAGCTCATCTATAAACATGCATGCAATGTAGCATCCGGGATCTGATTTTTGGGTTCATGTGTGTCTCTCTGAGATTATGGATTATGATTTATCAATTTTTGTGCCATATGAGTTTTTGCAGAATTTACCCTTTCATGTTTGCATGTTTAGTTGCATGTTTATGTTCTGTGATAACTGTTGGTTACAATTGGGGAAATTTTTGTTTGGGGAAATTTTCAATTAAAATTGATTTGATTTTCTAGGGATCTTACTTTAAGGGTTCAAAAGATACTGCAAAAGTGGCCTGATTTTTAGCCAACAATTTTGTTTTGGGCATTTGATGATATTGATTTACATTAGTGAAATTTGATTTTAAGTTAGGCTTACAGTTTTTGGTTTGAAGTTATTGTATGTCTTATTATTGTTTCCTTAAATTTGAATTTGAAGTTAAAGTTACTATTTGGTTTTGAAGTTATTTTATGTCTTAATATTCTTTTTTTAATTTTGGAATACAGTTGTGAATGTATTAATAGAAAAATACTGTTGAGAGTTTGAGTGATTTTCCCATATGCTGATGGACTGTAGAGAGTCAAGGGAGGACTGGATGACTATGGGATTAAATTAATAGAGGCCTCCACTCTGTTTGATGGCCATTATTTTTAGAAAATTGAGTTTCGAATAGTAATTTTTTTTGAAGAATGTGTAGTAAAAAAGTAGGAAAAATTTTGGGTTTACGTGTAAACTATTTTATTGTGTAAATGTGTTGCTGAAAATGAATGTGAGAATTAAAGAATTTTGAAATAATGGTTGTCAAACGTGGGCAATGTCTCTTAGATACAATTTTTTAACTGGGATGAGGTTTCTATATAATTAATGTTTATTTTGGCCAAAATTAGATGATGTCAAAGTTCGAACTAAGTATTGTCGGTTGTTGACGTGTAGGGCGTCACGTGGCTTTTAAGAATGGAATTGGCCAATTCATGCATTTTGCTAAATCTAGGTATTAGAATATTCTGAACAACACAGAATCACACACATGTCAGAATGGGACCGGCAAATACGCACCTTTTGCTAAATTGAGGAGTCCAAAATTTATGAAAAATTCGGAGAAAAAGAAAAAAATATTTTAATGGACCGTAGACATCTTAAATAAGTTTAGAAACTTCATTTAATGTATCAAAAGTTAGCTAAGTGGAAGTTCTAACCAGAATCTTGATCCAACAATGGAGAAGTAACAGAATAAATGACTGTTATAAAAGAGTCGTAATTGTGTCGACTGTAATTAAAGACAGTCAGAGAAAGCATGAGTGATCATGGACAAAAACACGGAAGGGAACGTATTGTTCAACTTGAAACCACTTTAATGCATTTGTCCAATATGTGATCGTAGAACACTGTGCATTGACTCCTCGACCTGGCTTTTGAGCCAATGCTCTCTTGTAACAAACAAGGAGGCTATCCCTAATGATCTCCCATTAGCAACGAGACAGAAAACCACTGTACTTTTTTGTTATTTCCTACTCCATGATGCTTCTCCAGTTGAGCAGGAAAAAAAAAAGAAGTTGCCAAGATGGCTTTGGTGACTTGTGTTTTCTTTGAGCAGGAAAAAAAAAGAGAAGTTGCCAAGATGGCTTTGGTGACTTGTGTTTTCTTCACTCATCTCTATTGTTATATCACGTGACTAAACCTGAGCTAGCATGCGCTGACCTGAGTCAAAACTACTCTGACTTTCACTTGAAGGAAATGTGTACTGGTGTATGGTTATCTCTTTTGGAACATCATTTGCCGTTCCTTATATGAATCTGGACTCATTCATGGTTTGAAAAATGAAGATAACTCTATAAAACTGCTCATTTTTTAATAACTAAACACAAACAAATAAGCCTTTTTTCCTAAATATTTGGGGTTGGCTATATGAATTATTCTTTGCCATTCCGATTTGATCATTATTAGATATTGGGACATCTAAAGCAACTATATTTTTAACAACTATAATAGGCCATGTTAATTTTTGTCTCTCCCTCTTCTAACTTCCTCTACAAAAATTTCATCACTTATGAACAAGAGTCTCTTTATATCATTTGCTAATAGCTCAGACTCTAAATATAGCGAAAAGAAAGTTAATCTAATCTCAGGTCATTATCCGATTCTGGTGAGGTTTTTAAAGATAGTTCTGTCAATTACTTGGGTAACTAATTATGCGGATAAAGTGAAGCAGTAATTATGCGGCTAGCCTGGATATTTTACATTCATGACTTGTTGTTTGACTAATTATTTGAGTGAGTTATCTACTGATATTTCTATTTGAAATGTTGAACAGGTGAATTTAAGGATGGGAATGGAAGTTACTGGTTCTTTTTTACTACCAAGCCTAGTGGCGACCTCATCACAGAGGATGGTTATTGGAGTCCTATAATTGATGAAAGAATAATTGATGGCACTAAAGTAGTTGGTTTCAAGCGGCATCTTGTTTTTCACCAAGGAAAAATATCTTCAGGGACTCAAACTCACTGGAACATACATGAATTTGGAGTAAATCCAAGTACATTTTCAGCTGCAGAACTGAGTGATGGCATCAAAAAGAAGGTAAAAATGTATAGGCTTGATTCATGTACTGGAATTTCAAAATTCATAAGCACCATTCATGTAGTAGGTTTAAGTGATAAGTGCTGATAGATATTCCACAGCAATAATTATCCCCTATAACTTGCTTCCTGTAAGTACGTTTAGTTGAATGGTGGGTTGAAAACACTAGTGATCACTTAAATTTAATGAATTTCACATTGGTTGCTAATGTTGTTCCAAATTGGTCATTTAACTAAGGATTGTTTTAAGATGGTCACTGGACTTATATGTTTGTTGCATTCTAGTGATTCCTTGCAATTCTGTTAGTCAAGCTAACGGAATGACTAAAGTGTAACAGTTAGTTTAACTAAAGAGTAACAACTGTTTTAGCCCAGTGGCAAACTTGAAACAAAATGAAATTTAGCAACCAATATAAAATTTTGTAAAAAGTTCATAAACCCCCAGTGTATTTACCCCCATGATAATTGCTCAGTCGGTACCCCCACCATGGGATTCTTGATTTGTGCAAGCATAAATTAAGCTATTTCCTCATGTGGATTCATGCTTTCTCCTTTCAGATACCAAATCTGGTAGTATGCAAGATTTTCCTTATGAAGGATGATCCAATTACTGGTTTCGAGGGAGAGATTGAGGAGGATGAGGGATTAGAAGAGGAGGAAGCTGCCAATCCTAGTAATAAATGGATCAGAAGAGGAGGATGAAGCTGCCGATCCTAGCAACAAAGTTGACCTCCTGAATTCACTGTTGGATTCACCATTAGCCTAATCAAAACTTTTCAACAGGATAAATTACTGTGACTGTACCCGGTAAACCTGTTGTGTCTGTAGCTCATGTATGGGGAAGTAATTAAAAATGTATTATTAGCATTTAAGGTATCAAACGCTTAAGGAACCAGTGCTGATATTTATATAACTCTGTTTACAGAATGGAATACTTATTTTATACTGTAATGTGCTATGAATTTACCTGTGGGTTTGTTTCATTTGATGCATTGTGTTTTTCTTTTCATATGCTTTACCACACAGTAACCTCTAAAATGATGCAGAACTGACTTGCTTGTTGCAGTGGAAAAAGCCACCACACCCTCTCTGGTGGCTGTGCACGCTAACCGGAACTTGAAGCATCTTGTTTTAGCGAGTCGTCTTTGCCACACCAGAATTTGAAGCAGAAACGCACCCCTGCCTGCAGGCCGGATTACTTTTTGATAAAGGATATCCATGCACATTTTTTATAAATAGGTTGTGAAAAAACTTTAGCATGTGATCTTTGATTATGATACATATAGAGTTATTACACAAAAGTGAAGAGGGGGTGACTTGCATGTTAGGAAAAAGAGGATTGTGGGAATTTATCAATGAGTGTAAGATTGGGAATTTTCAAAAGGAAATATAAGCATTTAAGTCTATTATTAATTAAATGCATTTTAGTCTTTTAGTGGTCAAATTAAACGAATTACAACATTGAAAGAAGAATTAAGCTTTGTTGCGAGGTGAATTTGACATCTTTGTTGAGAAAAGAAGATATGTAAAAAAATGATTGGATGTCATTGTTAACTTTGTTAACTTTTTTTAAACAGATCAATGAAATTCTGCCATGTGTCGTTTCTGTTATCCAAGATGTTAGCGTAGCATGAAAGAATCCTCACCCTTTCATTGTCTTTTAAGTTCAAGGGGGTGGAAGGCACGAGGTTCGTGAAATATGCGTATAGAGTCGGTTCAAGCATTAGACAATCAACTAAGACCCCAAATTTTAAATTTGCATATTTTGGCCTTTAAAAAATTCAATTAATTAAAGATCGTGATTGGTTTTTAAGTTAGTTATATTAAAAAAGTAAATAGTTCAACAAATTTAGTCTATGTTTGAGCCTTGTTCTCTAAAACTCATTTTTTTTTTTTTCGAACTCTTTTTCAAACACATATTATCCTAGTATAAAATTGAGTAATGTTAATTAGTCCAACTAGGGTTGCAATCACAGTCCAAGTGGCATTAATGTAACATTAAATGATAAGTGAAATTAAATGACATTCCACATGTAGACTGGGGTCGCAACCTCAATAAAGTTACATAGCACTATACATAAAAATTTTGCATATAAATCCCAAAAAAAAAAAATCAACTTTTTAAATACGTGTTCTTCAATAAACCATTATTACAAAGCTAATTTTTCGCATTAAAAAAAAAAAAAGAGCTCAAACAGTTAAATTACCACAATAAAATTTCGTCAATTATAAATTAATAAAAACAAGATAAAATGTCGGGAACAAACTAAGCCCCTGTTTGGTTTAGATAAAAATTTGATTTTTAGTAAATTAATATAAGTTGTTAAAAGTGATTGAAAAGTTGAGAATGCCATGAAAAGTGAAGTTAAATTTTAATAAAATTTGATCTATCTAATAATATGCACAATATGAGGTGTTCATAGACTATTTCTTCGATGTCATTCTCCTTTCCGGTATTTGACTGCACGATACAATCATATAGTTAGTCTCAATTCATGTCTTGCCCCTGGGTAGCGCTGTTCTAAGCAACGTGCTCCTGTTCATCAGGCAAATCAAGTTCAATTTTGAAATCCTGATTTTCCACTCCCTGGGAACCTTCGTCGGATTTCCGCAAGACATTGTGGACCGTCATTAATGTCAATGATTGTTTGTGTATCATATGGACTTCCATTTTGTAAGTATTTCTGTAATTTTGCATATCTTGTTTACCCACAGAGAGATTGAGAATATGGGTGTGATTGTTTGTGTGCCATATGCTTGTATATATGTATGCTTTTGCATGTGTAATTTACACAAGATTGGGATTTTGGTTTTGAATTTGTTTGTTGTGTTTGTGACTATTTGATGCATCAAACGTTAGCTACGTGGAAGTGCTAACGGGATACTTGATCCAACATTAGGGAAGTAATAGAACAAACAAGTCAATCTCATTCTATAACATACATAAAATGTAATAAATACATCGACTGTAATTAAAGAGTCTTACATCCTACTACAAATGTAGTATTTGTTACCGTTGAGTATTTTGATACCAAATAAACCCAGGGCTATGATGATGATTAGTCGAGTCGGAATAATATTAACGAAGCCCGTTATTAAATCTCTAATTAATAGTCGAACCAAACCACAGTTGACAACCAATAATTGGAGATGAGCCAAGGCTCTTCACAACACACGGCTTTTCCTTTTGCCTCCTTTTTGAGAGAATAGCGGCTGCCTCCTTTGTGCTATGGTCTTCGACCTCCGGTTGTTCTCATCCATTCAATCGGCTGTTGCTCTCCTTGCTTGAGTCTGTCTCTGGCCCTTATTTTGACCCCGACTGCCCTATTTGCGCTTCCTGCTCGCCCCTTATCGCTGTTTGTTATGGCAACTTCTCTGGCTTTGTTTTGCGACCTTGTTTGGGTGATTCATTCGTGGTTGTGGCGCAAGATCCTTTGGGATAGTCCAGTGTTGGGGTTGTCTTGTGGTTTAGGTGTTGATCTGAGCCCTATGTAATCCATCTTTGGGTATCAATTCCATTTTGAAAGGGAAGTTGATTTCTTGCTTAATTTGCAGTGTTCATTTGTTATTTATCAATTGATTTTAAATTTGTGATTGATTTATCGATTTGAAGGTTGTATTTTCTCCACAGTTCTTACTGCATGATGCTCATCTAGTTTAGGAAAAGGGCAAAAACGAAGAAGTTGCCAAGATGGCTCAGGTTACTTGTGAATCTAGCGTCTGACCGAATTGAATCAAAACCACTCCTATTTTCACATGAAGGAAATGCGTAGTTGTGTATGGTATCTATTTCAGAACAGCAAGGGTTCCTTATACGAATTTGGATTCATTCACGGTGTTATCGGAGAAGATAGCTCCATAAAACTGCGTATTTGCTAATAACTAATAAGCATATTCTAATAAATTTAGGGCCAGCTATATGAATACTTCTTCACCATTTCGATTTGTTCATTGCTAGATTACTTAGAAATCTAAAGCAATTAGATCATGTTAATTATGTTCCATCTCTCTTCTAACTTGCTCTAACAAAATTGCGTCTCTTTTGAATGAAAGTCTCTATTGGGCATTTGTAAGCATCCTATATGTATGCTTATATATAAAATTGTAAACACAATCAAACGCGGAAGTTTGGACTATCGAATTACCACTGGCCATTGTCGACATGAAAGCTTTTCGGAACCGAAAAAGTAGCTGCTGAGTTTGAGAGCTTCTAATGCCTCGTTCCAGCCTCTGAATGATGGTGTAGTATAAACGAGTAGATGGGCCCAAATATTATTTCTTTTATAGACTCGGACTCGGTTCACCACCGATTTTTTCCCCTAATTGTAGGAATTATGAACTAATCACAGCAACTTCCATATTGGCCAGACTTATTATTGAAAGTGCAAATCGTTGATTAATGGAAAGTTTAGACCATACATGGTTTTTCTTAATTAGAAATGGAAAATTTCTACATTTTTCCACTTAGCTAATATATTCCATTATTTACTATAGTAAGAAACAAATGCATGAATCATGGCGATATGTCCTCTTAAAACGAGTATTATCTTCCATAAAACTTAATGAATAAACCCTTATTTTTATTTTAGGTTCAAACTTAATTGATATTTCTCCAGCAAAGAATAAATGCGCATAAAATGAATATGAGAAATTATTATAACCAAATTAGAATTTCAAAAATAACACTGTCACATACGGTGAAATCAAACTAAAAGACCAACTCCCATACAGTCTAAAAAATCCTTGAACTTGAGCGGTCGTATGCCTTTTGTCAAAGAATCAACAATCATCAATTCAGTATTTATGTGCTCAACAACCACTGTTTTGTCTTTAACACGTTCTCTACCATGCCATGTAGCCTCAAAACATGAGACAAACTCAGCCTCCATAGTAGAAGTAGCAATCAAAGTCTGCTTTGCACTCTTCCATGATACAGCTCCACCAATAAACATAAAAATGTATCTAGATATTGATTTCCTTGAATCAACACAGCCAGCAAATTCTAAATCAGAATAGCCAATTACCTCCAAATTATCGGTTCATCTATACATAAGCATGTAATCTTTCATTCTTTGAAGATACCTCAAAATTTTCTTTGCAGCTCTCCAGCGGTCCATACCTCTATTACTCTGAGATCTTCCCAAGTTTCCAATAGCAAATGCAATGCCAGGCCTTATGTAGGTCTAAGCATACATTAGGCTTTCAACAAATAAAGCATATGAGATGTTCCTCATGTGTTCCCTTTCAAAGTTATTCTTTGGGCATTAATTCAAATGAAATTTATCACCCTTCACTACGAGAGCTATACTTGGTGAACAATCTCTCATCCAAAATCTCTCTAAAATTTTATTGATATATGTTTCTTGAGACAGGTCCAAAATACCCCTATATCTATCTCTTTAGATCTTTATGTCAATGACATAAGTTGCATTACCCATTAGTGCTGTAAATGGATAAGATATGGATCGGATCTGATTATATTTGATCTGATCAGATAAGAAAATTATTCGAGCCGATTCAATCCAATAATCCAACGGATATTTGATTGTTAAATCCATATTCAATTTGCTATGTTATCGGATATCCGATCCGAAATTAATAAAAATTAGGAAAAAAATCAATGTTGGAATCAAATCAGTATACATTAAACGAAAAATTGAAAATCGTCAAATAAACTGTTAAACCGGTCGATTAACCTTAACAAAAAAAATCGGATCAGATATTTCCTAATAAAATGATTTTATGTTCTTTAAAAATTTTTGAACTAACTTGAGGTCCACCTATTTTTACTAGCAAGCCCAATAGTGATTTCTGCCATTATAATGTTCCTTTTTAAAAGAAAGATCATCTTCTAATTTTTTATTGACGTTCGATGTGGAATAAGGTAAAATTGAATTTTAATTCTAAATATAAATATTTTATTTCATTATTTCCATTAACAAATCAAATTATTTGGTACATATTAATTATTAGTTTTTGAAGTTATAAAATAAATTACAATAATAATTTAACTAAGAAAAATATAGATATTTATTTACTTTAAATTAGTAAACTAAAATTTAAAAAAAAATCAATTGTTTTATAATATTTTACATTTATGTGTATAGTTATTTATTTAATTTGACAATCGGTTCGATACCGATTCGACTCCAGTTCGACTTTTTGACCCTTAACCCTCTTCTTTTTTCGGGTCGATTTTTAAAACATTAGTTGAAATCAATTTTTTTAATTTAATTACTTTTTATTCTAAATTATTTATTTTCTCATTTATTTATTTTAGTGACAAATAATATGCCATAAAAATATTTTACCGACTTAATTATTTATAATAAATCGGATCGGATTGTTATCTAATTGGATTGACCTATATCCATATTTGATCCATTTAGTTAACGGATTATCGAATTCGGATCAAAATTCAATCAATTGACGGCCCTATCACCCATATTCTTCATGTCAAAATTTTTAGAGAGATTGTTTTACCTCTTGTAGCAAATCCTTATCATTTGTTACAAGTAAAATATCATCCACATATAGAATAAGAAAAAAAATTTACTCTCACTAACCTTCTAGTAAATAAATTTATCCATAATGTTCTCCATGAAACCAAATGAAGAGATAAAATCGTAAAATTTTA
Organism: Fraxinus quadrangulata; assembly: GCA_903798255.1. Lineage (NCBI taxonomy): Eukaryota > Viridiplantae > Streptophyta > Magnoliopsida > Lamiales > Oleaceae > Fraxinus > Fraxinus quadrangulata. The sequence continues at coordinate 45,700 of CAIGRB010136357.1, forward strand.
AGTACCATTAATGGGAGGCTGTTTCAGTCCATATATGAATTTCTTAAACTTGAAAACCAAATGCTTATCATTACTAGAGGAGAATCCTTCTAGTTGTTTAATATATTCCCCTTCCTCTAGTTTTCCATTGAAGAAAGTCGTTTTCACATCCATCCGTTGCAGTTCAAAGTCAAAATGTGCAACTAATGCCAAAATAATGTAAATAGAATCTTTCTTCGATATAGGAGAAAAAGTTTCCTTGTAGTCGATTCCTTCATTTTTAGTAAATCATTTGGCTACGAGTCTTGCTTATATGTTTCAATGTTGCCCAATGAGTCATTTGTTTTAAAGCCCTATTTAAACCCTATGGATCTTGCACCATTAGGCAACTTTACAAGATTCCAGAGTCCGTTGGATGCCTTAGAATTCATTTGATCTTTCATGGCATTATACCATAAGTCAGATTCATGGCTTGTAAAAATGTTTTAGGATTATTTTCGACTCCAAAACTATTGTCAATTCTTCTAGATGCAAGACATGGTCATCTGAAATTTCTTCTTTCTCTTTTAGATCTTCTTAATGTTGATTCAACATTTTCCTGAGGGCCATGTTGTCCAATTGGTTGTTCAACCATTTCTGGCATTTCTTGATCTACAAAATTATCATCAGCAAGTTGCGAAACTTCATCGATCGGTTCTACAACACCCATTTGAACTTGAGGAGTGTTGTGGACAATAAACAATCTTTCACTTGATGTGGAAGTTTGATTTTTCTCCAAAGATTATGTTCCGAAATTGACCACTTCCACTGATTAAGTAATTTTCAAGAAACTTTGCATTTCTTGATTCCACAATCCTAGTTTTGTGAGATGGACAATAAAATTTGTAACATTTAGACCTTTCAGCATATCCAATAAAATACCCACTAATAATCCTTGGGTCCAGTTTCTTCTTTTGTAGGTGATAAACTCTTATTTCAGAAGTGCATCCCCAAAGGTGTATATGTCACAAACTCATTTTTCAACCTTTCCATGGTTCAAAAGACATCTTTAGAACAACCTTGGTAGGAACTCGGTTCAATATATACAAAGTCGTTTTAGGAGTTTCAGTCTACAAGGATTTAGGAAGCTTGAAGTTGTTAAGCATACTTCACACCATCTCTAATAATGTTGGTTTCTTCTTTCTGACACACTAATTTGGCCCGGAGAACTAAGCATAGTATATTGGGCACATATTCCATTCTCTTCGAGAAACTTTGCAAACGGACCAAGTACTTGTCTATCCTCAGTGTATCTACCATAATATTCTCAACCTATCTATTCTCACGATCTTTATTTGCTTACTGTATTATTTCTCTACTTCTACCTTAAAAACCTTAAAGGCATCCAATGTTTTGCTATTGTTATGAAGTAAAGATACATGTATCGTGAATGATCATCTATAAAGAAGATGAAGTATTTTAGACCATGAGCGTCTATGTGTGGACAACGGATATCTAAATGCATGATCTCCAAGATATTTGTACTTCTCTTAGCACATTTTTTTTTTGACTTGTTGGTCTGTTTTCCCTTAATACAGTCCACAAAAGTCAAACTTAATTTGATTGCATTTTATTGGAATTGAGAGACCCCATGAATTGACTTTACATCCGAAGTACAAAGTACTCCGTCATTTAATAATTTCTTAATTCTATCTATGGAAAAATGTTTGAATCTCTGATCCACAATATAGAGGAATTTTCATTCATAATACAACATCTATTACTAGCATGAACGTGCATAACATTATTAGCAATACTACATTTTAAATTAATAAAGAAAAGATCATTAGACAAAATACCATTTCATACAATATCAGATTTATAAAACAGATGGAAAGATGTGTCTGAAAAAGTAAAGGAATATCCTAAAAGTACAAGTCATGAAATTAAAATCAAATTTCAAAAAAAACTTGGAACATAAAAGGTTTTCCAATATTAAAACATAGTAATTATTTAAAATTAAATTACATGTTCCAATAGCCTCCACGCGTGAACGGATCTTGTTTCCTGATAAGATGCTTTGCTCACTTAACATTGACTTCCTCAGGTTTCACATACCCTGCAAGGTATTTGAAATATGAATTGTAGCACTGAATCAATTCACCATGTATTATGATTAACATAAACCATATTATATTCATAACAAACAAGAAAATTTGATTTACCTTTATTCTAAAGTTATTTCTGAAATTTGGTGCAATTCTTCTTCATGTGTCTTTTTCTTATAGAAGAAGCACTTACTTTCCTTTTTGATTTCACCTTGAGATGGTATTTTTCCTTTCCCCTTTTGTTTGGCATGGATTTGATTCTTTCTTTGCTTCTAGTCTTTTCCACATTTTACCAATAATGCATTCTCACCTATTTCCATATCATGCCTTCCTTCCTCTTGAACACACATGGCTAGAAGTTCATTAATTGACCATTTGTCCTTATGCGTTTTATAAGAGATTTTAAAGAGTCCATATTGCTACGAAAGGGTGTTTAGTATATAGTGCACAAGGAAGGAATCAGACATTTCAACCTCAAGAGTTTTCATCTGAGCTGCAATATCCCTCACACCTCTTACACTTATGAGCCTTAAGGATATAAACTTCATTATCGGAGTGCTAGCAAGTGCTTTATCTAAAGTTAGAAACTATTCATTAATAGCCTTCAGTAATGCCTTGACATTGTAATGATGATCTAAAGAACCTTGAATACCAACAAAGATTTTGGTCTTTATAAACATCACACTAAGGCGATTAGATCACTCCCATTGTTCATAAAGAGCCTTTTCTTTTGGAGTGCTAATCGCAATAATAGTATATTTTTCCTTCCTGATACATAGTCAATGTTCATGCATCCCAAATGAAGTAGAATTCTGTCCTTCCACACCTTATAGTTATCCCATTTTAGTTCGGGAATATCACACTTGATATTAGAAAAATTCGCAAGTTGCATGATTAGGAGAGGCAATCCTTTTGTGGGGAATATCCAGACCAAAATACTGACCTAAAGGTGGTATGTAAATTAAATATACATGCTTACATTCCATAAATTTGAGACCAAGAAAGCCATATCATGTTTTACCAATGTAAATTATATTCCAAAAATTATGAATCTAATAATATAAAACTTAAAAATCAAGGCTAAGATCAATTCAGCTTTGATACCAACTGTAAGCATCCTATATGTGTGCTTATATATAAAACTGCAAACACAATCAAACTCTGAAGTTTGGACTATTGAATTACCTCCAACTATTGTAGACATGAAAGCTTTTCAGGACTAAAAACATAGTTGGTGTTCTACAAGTTTAAGAGCTTCTAATGCATCGTTCCAACCTCTGAATGATGGTATAGTATAAGCGAGTAGACGTAATGGCATTAGGGATCGAAACATTATTTTTTTATAGATTCGGTCCATCACCGATTCTTTTCCATAATTGTAGGAATTATGAACTATTCACAACAACTTCCAAATTGGCCAAACTTATAGGAAGTGTAAATCATTGATTAATGGAAAGTTTAGGCCACACACGGTTTTCCTAATTAGAAATGGAAATATTCTACATTATTTTCTAATAAATATTACCGAGCATAAATATCCTTACAACTATTGGTATCTGATGTTGGAAATAAGAACAATGGAGAGTAGAAGAAGACGAAAATGGAAACATCGAAGGAACGTATTTGCAAGGCTTGAACACGTTCAAGAACGTTGTCCTCAAACGATATCTGCCTCCTCTCTAGATGCTTTAAAGGATTAAATGGAAAATAGCTTGTGGGGTTTATCAACCCTAAAGAAAGAATATTAAAGCACAAGTAATTCTTTCAAAATGAACTTGAAGAAAACTTCAAAAGGCTTGAATATGATTTGATGAATTTGGGGCAGTTAATTATGGATTTCTCGATGTTAATTAATAATATGAAATGGAATACTAACTCATATTTATATTATTCAACTAATACACCACGAAATGATATACATAGGTGAAGTTCTTTCAATATCTATGTTACTTTCAAAGATATTTGTACTCCATGCTAAGCTTCACTAAGAGTTTTTTAAACTCATCCCTGCATTTGTAATGTTAAGAATTAAGGTCCGTTGGCAATTCTTCGGACAAAAGGATTATTATGAAAGAATATGATGATTATAAAAAAGTTGTAAAAGTCAATGAGTCTTTTGGAGGGGTGAACTAGGAGTCTTTGGGTTCGAGTATGAAAGATGAAGAAAAAGTCGTCGAATTTAAGCTAGTATGTTGTCTAGCTGATGTTCGAGCCAAAAAAAATGAATCATTGTCGCTCGACTCTCGCTCGAGCAGCACACTTGTCACTTGCATGTCGCTAGTTTGGCACTAGAGCGTTGGTGTTATGCATGAAACCATAGTTCGCGATTTTCAAAATTTATATCTATAATATACTACCAAAATACCTCTTATTATAAATACTCAATGTATGGTACCTTTTTGTTGGTGGTTGATTATTATTTTACATCCTCATAACATCAATCCAAGATCCAAGAGCACATCCAAATATTGAGATTAAATTTTTGATTCTTGATATAAATCAACCACAAGTTGGAAAAAAAAAAATTCAAATAATCCAAGACATTCGCTTCCTAAACACAATCAGGAAGGTACTTTCTTAATAACTTTTAGAGATTAATGAAACTTGATGGAGGTTGGACAAGAAGCACGGGAAGAGTGCAAGAACAAGGTATTCTTGGTGATTCCCAAAAGATAGACAATTCCAGAAGATCGGGAGCAGATGTGAGTGAAGGACATTCCAGCGAGTCTTGGAGATATATAGAATTAGATCAGCAAGTCTAGTGAATTTTCTAGGTTGGATCATACTGCAAGTTTTTATCATTTATAGTGAAAATCACTAGTTTGGTCCCAGAATTTTTTTCTCAATTAAGGATTTTCTCTGTCATCAATTCTTTGTGTTGTTTACATTATTGATTTCATACAAGTCAAAAATTCAACATAGGGTAGTTAATGCATGTGAATTGAATCTAGAGTAATTAATTATTGTGATTTGTTGTGATATTAATCAACGATTATTTTTAATTCCGCGTTCTTCACATATTAAGTGATTTTATGGTCGAACTATTAATTTTCACATAACAACCAGTACTATTTATCACGGATAGGGTTTTAAATAGGTTAATAGTGTTGAAACTTATCCATTTTTCGAATGACTTGTAATTATCATTTAAACCTAGATATACTCATTTAGTATATTTCGATAGGGTTGCTAATCATTAGTGGCTTTTAATGAAGGAGTTTCAACACCATCCTTTTCAATGTTGATCTTACTAACTCTCTTATAAGAAATTTAGTCAATGGATTAGCTAAGTTCTCACTAGACTTAACATATGTAAGAGATATTGTTTCACGCTTGATTAATTTTCTTATATACTCATGTTTTAGACTCATATATCTAGACTTTTCATTATATACTTCACTATATGCTCGTACGAAGGTGGTTTAACTATCACATATGGTAGGTATCGAAGAAGTATCCTTTGCACCCTAAATGATTTCATAAAGAAGATCCCTTAGCCACTCAGCCTCTTCTTCTGTTTCGGCCAATGCTACAAACTCCAACTACATTGTTGAGTATGTAATGCAGATTGTTTCTTAGACTTCCAAAAAACAAGGCTTCCAATTGCACTTGAATATTCAATTTGAGTTATTACTCTTCTATTGTTATTTATTAACTTGATACTTGGATCCACGTGGTATTGGTCTCTTTAATGTTCAAATGTTTGAATTTATTAAATGTAAAGGATAAAAACCTCTTCGTTTTTAATCCCTTTTATGTCATTACTAATGATTAACATATCATTCACATAAGGACATATAAATATAATTATACTATCACACATTTTTGTATATAAACATTTATCTACTAAATTATGATTAAAACCATTTGACATAATTTTAGAGTTGAATTTATCATGTCACTTTTTAGGTGTTTGTTTTAATCCATAAAAGGATTTAACTAATTTGTATACCTTATGTTCATTTTCTGGTAGAATAAACTTTTTCGATTTTTCCATATATATCTCCTCCTCGAAATCCCTATTTAGAAATGTCGTCTTGACATCCATTTAATGAACATGTAAATCATATATTAACGCAAATGCAAACAAGATTCTTATTGTGGTTATCCTAGTCATTGTTGCATATGTGTCAAAATAATCGATTCCTTCCTTTTGTCAATACTTTTTAACTACTAATCTAGCTTTGTAGGTATCGAGTGTACCGTCAGAATTATACTTTCTTCTAAACATTCATTTACAACCAATGGATTTTGATCCATTTCGTAAATCAATAATTTCTCAAGTGTTGTTCGATATGATAGAATCTATTTTATTACTTATTGCATCTTTCAAAATATGTAATCTCTAGAAAACATTTTATTTTTATAAATCTTAGGATTACTTTTAACCTGAAGAATAAAATGAATTGTTCTTACAAAATCCTTCCTTTCTCCCTCCACTAAGTAGAGAAAAGCAAGTTGGAAATTTATTTCGTCTGATCCTAGACCCTTTTCTTTTCTAACTCTTTTACTTATTCAAAGTTCACCTCATAGTTCAACATCTCTCATAAATGTTTCAACTTGTGATTCTCTAGAAATGGAAATGCCTACATGAGGTTCTTTTTGAGAATTTCTTGTAGTCAATATATTCTCTAAAAACTCTACATCCCCTGATTATATTATAACATTAGATTCTAAATTTAATAATCGATAGGCCTTGCTATTTAAAGCATATCCTAAAAATGCACATTTAATACTTCTAGGGCCTAATTTGGTTTTCTTGGAATCCGTGTTCTTGCAATAAACAAAGTACCCCCACACTTTGAAATGATTTATATTTGATTTCCTTCCTTTCTATATTTCATTTAGAGAAACTTTATTCTTTTTCAATTGAATCATATTTACTATATGATATACACTACGTAAGGCTGCAGCCCATAAATTAAATGATGATTCAGCATTTAATAACATAGCATTAATCATTTTTAAAAATGTTCTATTCTTTCTTTCTAGTATACCATTTTGTTCAGATGTGCGTAGTGCAAAACATTGGTGTATGATGTCATTTTGTTCACAAAATATGTTGAATTCAATTGAAAAATATTCTCCATCTCTATCACTTCTAAGAGTCTTTATTTTCATCCTAATTGATTTTCAACTTCTGCTTTATATACCTTAAATGCATTAAATGATTCATTATTACCGCATCTTCTTAGCATGTAATTCAATTCACAAATATTGGAATGCACAAGTTCAAGTAATTGTGATGATCTTTCTACACTACGTGTCAATCATCTTATATTTAATGCAAGTTTCACATTTGTCTAAATTATCAACTTCACATGATATTAATTTACATTTAACCATTCTTTTCATAGTACTAATACATATGTGCTATTCTACAATGCCATAAATTAAATGAATCAAGCATATAAGTAAAAGAATTAATCTTCTTTCTCCAATTTGAATTGCTAGTTCATCAACAATGCTATGATAAGTTTTGAATAGAGACATTTCATAACAAACATAAATGTAGCATGTATCTTACCACCATCTCGAAACTTTACTTTGGATGCATTGATTTCGCTCACAGTAGCGATAATCTCTCCAACGGAGTTCACATTTCCCTTCTTCTTTAGTTGTTTTTTATACCTACAATCTCTTATACAGTTTCCCGATTTTCACAAACATAACAAGGTCCTTTGGACTTGTTTTTAAACTTCTCTGAATCCTTTTTAGGACCAAGAGGCTTGCCTCTCTCTTTGTATTTGTTAGAGTGATCCACATTGTCCATGACATTAATTTTCAAGGAGCCATCATAAGAACTTTCGATCTTATCTCGTGTCCTTGACTCTCCCTCTATGCGAAGATGTTTTTGTATATGTTCCAAAGAAAAAAATTGAAGTTGTGAAAAATCTTCTTCCTATAAACTTGCCAATTGACTTATCATGCAGGTTGTATATAAGACCTCCTTGTGTCTGAATTCATTACCTTATGGAAAGCTATATTTAACCTCAGATGGTTATCTGATCCTGTTGTGGTCTTTATGGTGCTGGCAATTGTTCAGGAAACTGATAATGCGGCTAAAGTGAAGCAGTAATTATGTGGCTAGCCTGGATATTTTGCATTCATGACTTGGTATTCTTCTACGTATTATTTGAGTTGAGTAATAATTTCTTATTTGAAATGTTGCACTGAGGAATTTAAGGATGGGAATAGAAGTTACTGGTTGTTTCACTACCAAGCCTAGTGGCGACCACGTCACAGTATGGTTATTGGAGTCCTATAATGGATGCAGGAATAATTGATGGCACCAAAGAAGTTGGTTTCAAGCGCCATCTTGTTTTTCACCAAGTAAAAATATCTTCAGGGACTCAAAACTCTTTGGAACATGCGTGAATATAGAGTGAATCCCATACAGTCGCTGAACTGAACGATAGCGTAAAGAAGGGAATATGTATAGGCTTGATTTCTGTACTGGAATTGTGAAATTCATCAGCACAATTTGTGCGGTAGTGTTTAAAAGATAAGGAAAATGTCACTTGTACACTCTTTTGTTGACATTACAAGTGTTGACAAGTGTTGATTGGGCGAAAAAATTGTTAAAAATTTAACATTTCCAACAGTGTGTTGTCACGTGGCAAAATGTAAATGATGATGTACATGTAACATGATTGAAAAGACAAATGCGTCCCACGCCACTAAGTTAAGGCTTGGCACACTGAGTATGAACTTAATCCTTGAAACGGGAGTGTAAGGTGAAGGTGTATGATTATTGATAATCTATATGTTGGTACATCCCCCTTCTCAGTAGGATTTGCGTTTTATGCGAGCAAAAATTAAGTTATTTCCTAATTATAATTCGTTCTTTCGAATTGGCTTGGTTTTTTTGTGGTATTAGACTAATTCTTTCTGCCACACATCGAGTGGTTTTCTTCAGAAATTCGAAATAGAAAGGTCATGATTCGCGAACACTGAACATTGTTAGGCCCAGTGGACTGCCCAATCCATCCATAACGAGCCGGCAACTTCATCTATAACCACCGAATTCTTGTGAAATGAAGGTAACGCAGATTAGAAAAGTGCACTTACTGAACGGGAAAATTAGCACCCAAATTTTTCCTTGATGATTTGTTCGAGCTAAAAAACATATTTACTTACGAGAAATAGTACTCTTTTGAATACGTATATTCAAAACAATTCCTGTCATCTTTTTCTCTTGTATGCTCGCTCGCTCGCTCGAAAATTACATATTGGTAAATTTCAACTGCACACTGTGAAAAGGGTTCATCTCAACATTGAGGGCACAGATTCAATTTTTTTCTTCTTTTCCTTTTTTTTTTTTAACCTTATATGATTATTGTTATAATATGATAACTTGTAATTAATTTCAAGCAACAAAATCTTCCGAAGAGAATAATAAATGACAAAATATCCATGCCCTTAAAAAAGACATTGACTGCCACTAAATGCTTCAGTTCATTGGCTAGTGGTACCCTTATTTTCTGGTAATAAGAAAGTCTATTTCTTTGCACAACAAAACAAAAACCGGACTTGAAAGAAAACGTCTCTCATACAAATTCTTTAAAATTCATTTTTCCCGAAACTCATTTTTAATCACATATTCTGCAAATAAAATAAATTTGCACATAGACCCTTTCAAGCACACATTCTGCATACAAATCATTTTTCACAAAAATTATTCCCAAAAATTCTACATTAAATACTATAGTATCCAACTTCATTACGAGAAGCGGTGCCATCATATTAAAAAAGTGGTACCTTCAGTATATATTTCACCAAAATCACTGAATACAACGGCTCAATTATTTTCACCAATTGGAGTGTTAAAGAAAGCAAAAGCAAATAGGCCAAGTGATTGAGCATAATGAGTCAGCCCTAACATTTTTTCTTTAAACTGGACAATGGACACGGCCAAAAGAAAGAAGCAAATAATTAAAAATGTGATTTCAAAGAAAAACTAGTAACGAAGCCAGTACGTCCTGCGCCTGAACCAGTTGTAATCAGGTAAGCCCTGGATGGGACCCATGGCAGTAATAGCAACGTCCTGCACAAGCAACGTGGCAAATACATAGAGCTAAGAAAGCAGCAGTGCAAAAAGCTATGAACATATTGAGAATTAGTAGATTGTCTACTCATAACTCTTAGTTTAAGCTCTATAGCACATAAGATCACGTTTGTATGTACTAGAGAAAGTTTAGACTTGCTTCGAAGAGAAATTTTCTTAACAAAAGAGTTCACTTCAGAAGCCACATAATGCAAAATATATATTAAACGGTGAACATGCTTTAGATTGAAATTATTCCATCTTACTCTGTCAAAGATAAATCGGTTTGCAACACGTTTTACTGTACTGGCATCTACGGAATCTATCCTGGCAAACAATTCAGCAAATGGTATCCTTCTGCCATATGTAAGCAGCTGCAAGCACAAAGAAATAAATTAGAAAAAGATAAAGAGGGCACCAGTAATTAGTTACAACTACAAGCAAGTCACGTGAATAAAGTAATGTATCCGCCAAATCCAATTGACAGAAGTCATTTTCACATTACCAAAAACCTGTTCCCCAATCCAGAAAACACCAGCTTTTGGGTATATCATTCCTATATTTTATCTTCCGCAATAGGCCATGAGAATTTTACCCCCAAAACAAGATTCGTTACCAATACCATTCAACTTGTACAAGAATTACTGTGTAGGAGCCATTGCTGACCAACAAGGTCACAAAAGTTTGCTTTTTTAAAAATCTACTACAGTCGAAGCTCTAATAAATTCAACAAGTAAATCATCTCAATTTTTTCTGGAAAATAACCTTGTTCCACATCCCAAAACAATTTTTTTAAGGACCTAATAGTTAATATTTCACTTCAAATAATCCTTCTACGGGTATTAGAATGGAATATTGGAACTTGGAAGGTACTTTGTCCCGTTGGGTAATTTGCTTTGTGCATGGGTAGGTAGACATATTCATCTACCAACCTTGAAGTGAAATAAAAATACTATTCACTAACATAATTGAATATAAATGCAATTGAGGGCGAAATTAGATAAAAATCAAACATAATTACTTCCAAAATAAAGTGACATTGTTCATAGACTTGACTAATTTCTAGGAAATCCCAATATTTGACCAAGGAAAAGAAATAAATCACTAGGGCAAATTCATTCCTCTTTTAAATGTTTTCCTAGAAATTCAAGGCAAACTCAAAGACTCACTGAAAAAAGTGGGAACACAAAGGTTGGGGACTGATACATGTCAATATGCAGACTGATGAAGGTAGGCCTAAAAACAAGAGGTAAAAACACTAGTGTTCTGCCTAGTTTCTAGTGTTTTTAACAAAATAATCTTCAGAAATTGTAGTCTTCAGAATTCGGGAATATGCCATCAGTTCAGTTTAGGTTGAGTCTAGTTACGATCTAGTGTTTCCTGATGGTTCAGATGTGTTTATTTGACAATTGAGATAGTTTACTTAGATGGACTCTGTCTCAATTGGAAGGGAAGTTCTTTTGGAGACTATAATACACATCTACTCTTCTTTAATTGCTCAGAGATATAGTTATTCAGTTATACAGGGCTTCTGAAGCATTCTTGAAAGAGGTGGTCCAGTGGAGACTATTAATATATCCCTACTCTTCTGTAATCAATCAGAGAGATGATTATTGAGTTTGACAGAGCTTCTAAAGCATTTCTGATATTGGTTGATATAATCTAAACTTTGGTGAGACGTCAGGAAATTCTAGGAGTAATTCCTAGTTTTCAACTTCATCTCTTCTTTAGTTATCATCATGAAAAGCCTCGAAAACTCAAGGTTGTCCTACATAGTACATACATCAGGCAACTTGAAGTATTACTATGTCATGCACAGGTTCGGTCATGCAAACTATGGCGCCATACCTCATGGCCACCAGTACAATGGCATTGATGCTTTACAGTGAGAGAGAAATAAATTAACATACTTTGAAGGAATTTAGCTACAGTAGTCTTTGTAGCATGAGCCGAACTCAGTATAAACCGGAAAGCATGTCTCACTACACCCATTTTCCAACAGAAGTTCCACCTTCGGAGTGCCCACCATTACCCAGACCCTCCCTCACAAAGAAAGAAAGGAAAAAAGAAAAAGAAACCAAGTTGTGGACAAAAAAAGGAAGAAATCTTAAAATTCCCTCATAAACACAGAACCATATTCAAAACTCCCTAAAAACTGGGTATAAACCCAAAAAAAAAAATGTGGAAGAAAGAAAATTGCGATACATGGAGAACCAGATTCAAACTATTCTAAAGCAACATCATTGATTAATAAAATAAAGAGCATATATAGTAATGTGAGCATGTTTATCAGATCAAATATTTTATTTTTGGTTGCCGGACTATACCTGGCGCCCAATATCTTCTGCTACAGGACTAGTTCCATCAATGTGAAGCATCAGAGAAGATTTCAACTGCAAAAAAATAAAAAATCAGTTGAAAATGATAGCTTGTACAACTTGCATATGCTACTAGAAAAAATCAGAGAGATAAATGCGTTCAGAAGGAACCTTGTCAGCATACGTAAATCAACTTGATATCATGCTTATTAATGAACTGGCATTTACCTGATTACGAGCACGAATCACATCAGCCTCTGTTACTCGATAACATAGCTTGCTGATCTCATACATAATTGCATAGGCCAAATCATCCAAGCAATCAGGCTGTGATAAAATGCAGATATTAGTAACTTGACTAATAGAATCATAGAATTAAGTTCTTTGACGTCACACGCAAAGTTAACAAGCAACTTAAAGACAATGTCATTTTGCTACACCTTCAGAACATAAACAATCCACATCTCTTAGTGCAACTGTCAGGAAATATAATTTTCACATCCAACATGTGATGACATGATTGTTGGTCAAGATTGATCTCCATAATCAAATGACTGGAGTATAAACACGACAAACAACAAAGGGAAAAGTCTCCCATTTGGGCTCTCATAGGACAGAGAGGGGAGGAGAGAGGGAGGGAGGTTTGACATAGTTGGTGCTTTTTCTTTATTAATTTTAATCACGAGTTCTTTCCCCTTTTAATTTATCTTTATCAAAGAGCCCACCTTAGCAACAGCATAAACACCAAACAATCCAGTGTCTTTGTAGTTGGTGTTAAAAGCCATCATGCTTTCAGCTATTTCATTGATGCCAACCCTCTGCGCAAGCTCAGAACTGCAAAATGAGTTAAAATCCAATCAATGATTCAAGCCATGCGGTTATGCGCTAAAATCAGGGGCACCATACAATCAAATTACATGAACTCTACAATATCATTTGAAGAATACTAACCCCATATGCTTTCCACCACCTGCATTTTTATTCCAAGAACCTAACAGCGACTGCATGACCATTAAGGCAATGGAATCTGGATCCGACCAAGACGCCCCTTCAAAGGCAACTGCAAATTGCGCGAGGGGAATGTCATCATCAAGCATCCTAACCTGATTTTTTCACAAGAGATCACAATAATGAGAATACAGCCCTTGGAAACCATCAAGCATTTAAACAAAATAAGGATACCTCTGAACCCGTGAAGACTGCGGGTTGTTTAGCAACTAACTCAGATGCTGTTGTTGGATCTGTCGATAGCTTTGTAAACAATTTTTTCACTTGTTCAACAATATCTTCATGCTTGACAGCGCCAGAGGCAGCAATCACCTATGATAAAAGCCACAGAGAAATTTTCAATAATTGATAGCAGCGAACAACCAGTTTTTAAAGGAAAATATAAAACCACACAAACAAACTAGCTGGACTTCTATGGAAAAAGACCTACCATCCTGGGAGCAGTATAGTGTGTTGATATGTAGTTTTGTAAATGCTCTTTGCCAATTGTCTTGATATTTTCAGCAGGCCCAAGAATTGTTCTACCCAGGGGGGTGTACTGAAATGCAGTGGCGTGTAGATGATCAAATATAACTTCTTCTGTCTGACCTTCAACCTACAATAATCATGAACATACAAATAGAGCAACTCAGTGTAGACAAAAAGCATGAGAAATTCATTCCAGTGCACCATAATCAAGAGAATTTTGATCGTACTTAGGGGGACAAATGGAATGCATATCCCTTTAAAACAAAATAATTTATTTTCCATGCTCATTTTCAACCACACATTCATACAATAAAATATTTTGCATATAAACCCAAAACTTTTCCCCACTTTTTAACCTCACATTCTCAAATAAATCACTATTCAAAACATCAGTTTTACACGATAATCACCATCAAACAAGGGCTAAATGATCATTTCTTGGGACTGACTGCTAGGAGCTGTTGCAATGACAAGCAAGACTCCCTCTACCAGGTGAATACCTTTAGAACAAAATATATTAAAGAAAATAAACATGGCTTCTTTGACTATCTGCACGCTGCAAGTCATGTTAAAAACTAGCTGTACCAATGTAATCTGTGTAGCCTTGAAAAGTCAATTGGGGTCAATCAAGTTTGAGAAAAACTTTTGGTTTGAGAAAACATCTTTTCATGTTACACAAAAAAATTAAAATAAAATTGAACAATAAACACTAGAAACCCTACTTTCACAAAGTATTGTATTTCATATTTCAGTACTATCTTTTCCTGCCCTTCTAATTCAGATCCACAAGAAGACATCATGCATCAACCTAATGACACAACAAATAGAAAAATTAATCAACAGAAGTTACATTCATTACCATTAAAAAATTAAAAAGAAGAAGTTACATTCATTATCCAAAAAGCACAAGATTTAATTGAAAGGCACAAAATTTATCCAACAAATAGAAGAAGCTAGGAACAAGGCATAATCCTTAACAGTCTAATAGAAAAATTAATCAAGAAGACGAAGGTCGTTATCCATCAAACACAGAATTCGATCACAGAGCAACAATCTTTGTCCACCAAACACCAAATTCTACCAAAAAGCCACAATCTTTACCAATTAAACATAAAAATCACTCAAAATAAGGAGATATAAATGTGAACCTAAAATGAAATAAAATTGTATCAATACCTCCTCCATCTCCCTAAGAATAACATCTCGCTCCCGATTAATCCGGCTCTCCTCAAACTTCGAATTCTGCAGAATATCCGAGAGAATATCCAGTGCCTGTGGCACGTTCTTATCCATTACTTTAGCATAATAAGTAGTCTGCTCTCTGGAAGTATAGGCATTCAAATGTCCACCCATATTCTCAATCTCCTCCTCCAGCCCCCTTGCAGACCGCCTCTCAGTCCCTTTAAATATCATATGCTCCAAGAAATGAGCAGTCCCATTAGTCTCCTCGGTCTCGAACCGCGACCCAGCATCAATAAACACTCCGACGGTTGCAGTGCGGGAGGACAGAGTCGACTCGGTGGCAACTCGGAGGCCATTGGGGAGAGTGGTGATTCGGGTTAATGGAGTGGATAGGATTTCGGTGTGAGAAGCTAGGGCTGGGTGCGGAGAGTTGTATTGTAGGAATCGCGGGTCCGGGGATTCGAGCTGCTTGATCTTTTGCTTGACAGATTCGGCCAATCTGTCATAGATCATGGCGGTTGGGGGAGGTGGAGAGGGGGGTAAGGGAGAGGTAGCTGCGGCGACGGCCGTGGAGTGGGAGCGCACGGCCGTGAGTGCATGAATCGGATTTCGAGAGCGGCGGGCGGCGGTTAAGAGGTGGCGGATCGCCATCGGTGGTGGTGCGCCTTCGCTTGTTACGCCTAGGGTTTGGATTTGCTTTGGTCGGAGAGAAATGAGAGAAGAGAGTGCCGCCTTTTACAGTATTGCAGAGAGGACTGATTTCTGTTCTACCATAGATACGATGGCGTTTGGATCTCAGGTTTACCAATTTAAATTGACCTATTGGTCCCCAATCTATTTACATAATTGTATGTTAATCCCCAACCTTAGAAAGGGAGTGAAGCCATCTCCAAGATTTAAAATAGTTGCAAATCTAGCCTTGGCTAATGAAAATCACAGTTCATTGTTAAATGTTCATGTGACCACCACGTGCACACTTTTCAGAAGGGCAAAAGTATCCCGCTTATTGGCAATATCCTCAACGTATGGACATATTGTCAAATACCTCCTACCTTTTCAAATTGGTCGAAAACTCCCTCATATGACCTTTGAGGTGCAGAAGAGTCCATTTTCTTCTATTTTCTCAATAAATCATTGTGAAATAATGAATATATCATTCTATTTAAATACTAAAAATTAATTTTTAACTATTTATTTGTCACTTGTTTGCACTTTTTTGAAATTTTTTGGACTATAGTTGAAATTAATTCTTTTATTTTGTTTAATTAAATAAAAGTATATATTTATCATTTCACAAAGATTTATTAAGAAAATAGAAGAAAATGGGGTCTCCCGCTCCTCAAAGGTTATATAGGGGGTTTTCGATCAATTTGAAAAGGTATGAAATATTTGGCAATAGTTCCATACGATAGGGGATATTGTGCCAATAAGTTAAGTATCCCAACACTTTGTTTTCATTACACAATCCAAACATCATGATTATGTAATTTCAACTTTATGTCTTTTTACACTTTTGCAACATTTGCACGATAATTGTAATATTTGTTATATTTTCCTGCAAATAGAGGAGGGGGTTCAACCACGTCCACTATAAAGTGTTAGTTTAGAGGTGGATTCTTCACAAGAATGGAAACCTGTTCTATGTTAACAGATAAGTTCTTTTGTTGATGAAATCAACTTTTCTTTTAAATTTTATTGTTAAACGAACTAGTAATTAAGTTGAGTTGAGTTGAGTTACCAATGTGGTATTCATATCGTAGGGTTACATTGCCATTGCCTAATGGTATTAGTAGGTTATCCTTGAGCGGGGATGTTTTAAATATGATATGTTGGCTTGTAGTATGGGGTCATATAAATACACCTCTTGCCTCTCTAGCCACAAATTATATGGATTGGTCTCTCCCTATTTTCACCGTTTTAAACATCAAGAAAATTAATACCTGAAACATTAATGTTATGTTGATAGCAGACAGAGAAACGGGAAAGTACTTGAGAATATCCTAGTTAAAAAGGGAGAAGAGAGTTGAGATGTAGTGCATTTCATCTTAAATAGTGACCGAGACACAATTGAGTGTCATTGTTGTATGTTGCTATGCAAAACAAGAGTTATTCTTTGATGCAAGGATGAAAATTAGAGGCAAAGCAGATAAATAGTATGCAAACTATGATGAACCTCGGAGGTGAAGACACATTAAAATGAAACCGAACACTGTTATCTAACATGAGTTGGTGAACTCAAATTTGAAAAAAGAAATGTCGCAGGACATCAATTTGATCTAGTTATCAAGACTTTCAAAGACATAGTTATGCTAGTAAGAAAATGGCCGATATTTCATTCTCCGTGTGATCGTGCAATTGCTTTTATTTTATCATGTTATGCAGAACTATATCCATAATGTGAGAACTTTTTCAAATTAATACAAGGTAGGTTCATAGTGACGAATGATGGAGGAGGACCAGTCAAGGTCACAGAGGGCTCACATGGCATCCATCCAATAGGATAGGGAGGCCGCTCACTACGAAATCTAGAAAAGGTGCTTTCACACTTATCCATACTTAAACCCATTTTATAGGTTAGTTTTCACCCAAATTCGATTGTGTAATTATTTATTTAAATGTTTGTGACTCTAATGTATAGTTGTAACTCTTAGGGAAAAAAATAAGTCACAATCTATGTAAGATTGGTGATTTCATGTTTGGGGCACTTTTGAGATATATTTTGACATTATGCCCATATAATTTTTTTTTAACCCCTTTGATTTTCTATCATTATAAACTTCTTAATTGCATCAATTTTCTTACAAAAATATTTTATGCTTTGTCATTATCGGGACTTTTTTTTCACAAACTGAACGAAATTGAGTTCAAATGACACGCTTCTAGGCCTGAATCTATGCATTATATTATTTTTCCTTTGATCAATATTTCGTCCCATTGAGTTCTTCGTTCACAACAAAATATTTTTGTTGTGCAGCGGTAAAAAAAACATTCTTTGGGGATTTTGGGGGATTTTTATTTCAATTGCAAAGAGAACAACATTGGTATAATTTCGGAGACAAAGTATAAACCTCGAGCATATACATCTTTAATATTTGGTGTTTAGGTTATCTTCGTGGATACACAATGCAGACAACATGTGTTGTACACCACTGAATTGGTGAAGGCAAATAACGTCTTTAAAAAAAAAAGGCACAAGCACGTTCTTGAAACCAGATTTTTCACTGTTCGTGATTCTACATTTCCAACTTTTCTTCTGCTACTTCTTGAGCTATTTGAAGACTTCGATTGTGTTACTTGAAGATATCCCACCATTCGCAATGGCACCTCTATTGTCTTTGCTTTAAAATTTTTGTTGTTGATTTTGTGAAGTTGGGATGATTCGATGGATATTTAATTTGTAAAGATAGAGCAGTTTGAAAACAAGAAATGGTCAAAAGGAAATTCAAAGGATAATAAAAAAATTGTGTAGATAAATTTCTTGCTCCTTTCTAGTTAATAGGTGAATAAAACATATTTTTGAAATCATAGAAATTATACATTTCTCTAGAGTCGTCATGTTATGCACATTAGTATGCATTTAATTGAGAAGGTCAGTTAAATGTATTTTATGATTCGCATACATACATGGGGTACATGAAAGTTAAGGGAATATATAAAGTAAATAATATAATTGTTTAGTTTATTTGTGTAATGCATAATTTCTTAATGAATGTTTATTGCATGAAATTTTTATAATGTAATCGAAATTAGCAACCATTTCTTACATTCATCTATGTGTTCATCTAAATGTTAATTATCATGATCTGTTAAACTGTGGAGCTTAATTATTGCTAGTTCGTGGAGCCAAATGTGGATCGACCTCCGAGGCGAGGTCAGTGGTGGATCCAAGATTGAAGATCAACTAGGATAGACGTTGGTTATTGACCGACAACAGTTAACGTACATAATAACGAGGTCGTTTATTAATATTTACTTAAATAATATTAAAAATTCTTCAATTTATATGTAAATGCACTAAAACGTAAAAATCATATACATATAAAAATATAATTCAATACAACATAAAATAAAAATAAAAATACATGAAGCAACATCACTCCATAACTGTAAATTTAGACAATTATATTCTACAATGTCTCATATTTTGAAAGCATTGCAAAATTGAATCATTCTCAATTTTTCTAAAAATCTCTTTCTCCATGTAAACTACCAAATTGTCATTCAACAAATCATCTCCCATTTGTTGCGCAAATCATTTTTTATTAGATTCATAATAGATAATTCCCTTTTAACACTTGCAGTTACCACATGTAATATCACAATCAAGGTAATCAATCTATAAATCAATGGAAAATAATAAGAACTTCTTGTTTCAACCAACTTCTAAACTACACCAGATATGATATTGAAGTTAAAGAAAGTTTCGTCCATTCTTACAAGCATAAGAAACTTGTCAAGTTGATATCTGAGTAATAAAAGTTCTTCACTGTTGAAATCCAAAGTATACAACAGAGTAAATGAATTTCTTGGACTTAAACATGAAATGCAAGCGAGGAGCTCAGTAATTGTTTCTAGAAAACGATCATTCAACTCTTCCATGTGGAGAATATATAAAATAGTTAATACAAATTGTTTATGTAGAATGAACTTTTGATTCAAATAAAATTAAAATCAGTTTGTGATTACAATTTAAATAGTTGAGAAAGTCAATTAGAATAGTTCCTTTATTATCCATTTGATTTGAAATGAACATCCAACAAATACCATATTTTTTCGTATTCGTTTAATAACCATTGAATAAATTAATTGAAATTATTTATTACAGATACGCACTATGTCCTCCTACTTACCTTTTATGTATTTTAAAATTCATTGAATAAATCAATTTGAAGAAAAATATAAAAATATTAATCATCTTTTGTTCCAAAGTTTCTTTTAATGAAATAATTTACTACGCAATCAAGTGGAATGAATTTGTCAAATGAACATTGATCATAACTAAATAATTAATAAAATAATTCATGATAATATTGTTCAAATGATTAAATATATCGAATACATATTGAAAAATGAAAAGGTAATGAATCTATCAAATATCGTTCAATAAAGTAAATACATATTTGAAAACGAAAAGTAAAGTAATGAACGTGTCAAATATACATTTATCATAATTAAATAATTGACAAAATAATTAATGATAATATTGTTTATATGTTTCAAATAACTTATAAATTAAGTATATATTGAAAAACGAAAAGTATGGTATTATTGAAATAATTAAATACATATTGAAAAAGAAAAAATAATGTATTATTGAAATAATTTAATTATAGTAAGGCTATAATCATCCAAAAAATGATTCTCATTTGAAGTGATATTTAATACATTCCCAAGTGAGCTTTGGCTTTTCTAAGTTACAAAGAGGCAATTGGACAACCATTTTTCTCATCACCAACACTCCCATGAGATGAATTTTATCTGATGAAGAAGATCGAAAATGGAAGTTATAACTTTCTATAGGAACTTCAGCCGTCAAAGTCTTTTCCAAATAATGTTGTTGTTTATATTGTTAACAACGCTTTCTTCAAGTACTATCTCAATGTATTTTCTTCAAGTCTCGAGTTATAACGACGTTTTCATGAGAAAAATTAAGAAGGCAAATAAATGGACCTCCTATATTAGAGGGGAAATGACAAAATATTGAATTTTATTCAAGTCTAAAACTTGTTAGAGTTCTAATTGAACTCAAATCTTAGGGAGGTATATTTAATGAACAATGCTATGTAGCCCCCGTTGGGATTATAATCACAGTTTATGAGGTGTTAAATGACAGGATAAATGAAAGGTAGAATTAAATGACCCATTAAATTTCACTTTCATTTTAATATGACATTAGTACCTCTTATATTGATGTTATAATCTCAGTGGACTAAATAGCATTACTCATATTTAATTGAGATTTTCACAAACTTTTATAGACTTTTTTTTAAGTAATGGACTTTTATGAAATCAATGGAATTTTATAGATTCGTATGGAATTCAATGAAAGTTTTCGTAAACTTCTATATAGTTTCGTTCTAAAATTTTTATAGGATTCATAAGCCTTTTAAAAAATTTCATTTAAAATAGAATTCACATGAGTCTTGTGTGAATGCGAAATCTCACGTAGGAGGTGGTGCTTCTCTTTTCCCATCCCCAAGTTAATAAATAATTTTATAAGAATAAAATTTTAAATCACTTAATTAATAAAGAGCTAATCAAAATATAAAATATTATAAATTTCAATATTCTTTGATAAAAAATATATTTAATGTCAGTATTTTTAAATGTGTCATATATTTAAAAAGAAAAAAAAAATATTATAATTTAATTACGAATTAGTCTTTTAAAATCTTATAAAAATGAATTACAAATTGAGCTTTTTAAACAAAAATGGATGAGAAAAAAGAAAAAAATTGTTATAAAATTTTGTTAATTAACAATTATTCTTTACCTAGAAAATGGACATAAACAATAAAAAAGAGGGAGAAAAAAAAAACACCAACAAATATAAACACGAGTCTCTTGTTTCGAACGTCACTATATCAAAAATAGGTTTCATCTATGGGAAAAATCCATATATGCATCTACAAAAAATAAGAATACCGTGTATATTATATCTTCTATAGTATTTCCAGAAATACTGATTTGAGGCATAAAATTAAATATATAGCACATATTACGATTATTAATGACATCCCCCAGACATTAGCAAAATTCTTTAGAAAAAAGATGGACAATTGTAATGAGAATTTGATGAACAGATTTTCGATTGGAGCATCAATTGTTGAGTAATATTAACCTGGGATCTTGTCCACTTGCTTCACAGATTTTGGATTTTCTTCACTACTGTAATACTTCGTAATCCCAGGTAATGCATATTACCTACAAAACTTATGTACTCACCGAATCTTGAATACATCGTATGACTTCTCAGAGAATTTGTGAAGAACAAGTATTACGATAAATAACAGATTATAGGTGAGAATAGATAAACACCATGTGATTCAACAGTAATTCATATCATGAACCTGGGCCCTTTGTCTTATTTTTGTATTCTATATGCATGGTTTATCATATCATGCTTATTGATGGGGTTCCTTGTCCACATTCACTGGCTGTAATTGGGATGAACGGAGAACAATCGTACAATATTGTTCTTGTTTCCATACAAAGGAATCTTATATTGACACGTATACCAGTAGCATTGTCCCACAGAGAGGCCTAAGAATACAAGGAGACGAGCAAGGGAGAGAGCGTACAAACAACAAGATATGGATGATATAGGGAAATGGGACACAACAGAAGAACGTGTAAGTAGCCTCGATTACTATGTTTTACATCTGTTGATACAAACACTGAAAACGATATGTACTTTTTGTCCATGCCATTTCGTCAATAAAGAGCGCAGTAGGGTCACTCAAATTTCTATTGGACAGTTGAGTGCTGCACATCACGTGTCTACTTTAAGAGCCCGTTTGGTAGAGATTAAAAGTTAATTAAAATTGAAGATATAGTCATTATTGGGTCCTACTCATCTAATAAAAGTCAACAATAACGACTAATTTTTCAATTTTAATCCGATTTTAATATCTACAAAACGGGCTCTAAATGTCACCATATTTAACACCTTGACAAAAAAAAGGGTGTAATAGGTTGGTATAGTTTTTCTAGCATAGTATAATACATCTTGTCATCCTTCAAACATATGCATATTATTGTTAGTGTTTGTCCAAAAAATGGTAGCACGTGAACTACTTGATTCTTCAACAAATTATCGATCCCAAAAATAGGCGTACAATCAATCATAACAAGCAATAATATATGATACTGCTACACTATGGAAAAAAGAAGAAGATGAAAACATCCTAAAGGCATAAAGGTTTTTTTTTTTTTGGTTGCAGGTTGCAGCATCTAAGCGTATCAACCATCTTTCCCTTACCTTCCTCACACTCCTCAGTACGAGGTCCAAATCAGTCTCGTATCCTCCATTGCGCTTTGATTTCGTACTTGAAAGTTGACATGCCAGTGTTACTCAAGCCTTCTTTGGAACAAAAGCTTCCATCATTTGCTGCATCTTACCGTTGATGATGAACTCCGCATACTTCATCACACACACACCACAATCCTGATTGCAATTGAAGGCATGAATACATATAAACTATGAATATATTACATGTATGCAAGCATGAATATAATGTATAAAAAGCTAATGAAAATAATTTGAGTGCATTGGTAGTAGGAGCTTGTGGATTAGCTAATGTTATAGATCGACGTCACTCAACTGAAGAAAGTGACTAAAGCAATATTCAGATTCGGTATCACTTCAAATTTGTAGAATGCATTGCTTGAAAACGGTTGCAAGGATTGACGTAGAGTTTCCGTTCGTATATAGTAAACGAAAAAGAAAAATTAAACATTTTGAAAAAGAAAAATTAAACATTTAAAAAAAAATTAGTGGATGGTCTGATTGCAAAGTAATATAAACATTGAATCCACATGACATTATTGCAGATATTGAAATTAGTTATTTATATGATGCATTTGGACAGGGACAAAAAGTATATATGCAAATTGAGATTTGAATAATAGTGATCTTTGAAATGGATTGAAGAGTTTTTGGGCAATAATTGTGGATGATAATGAGGCTTGTTTAAAGGAATGATTTTAGTAGGGATGGCAACAGGGCGAGGCTTGGTCAGAGCATCCTCCCTCGCCCCTCTCCCCGCCAAGCAATTCCCTATCCCGTCATCCATTTAAGATGGGACGGGGTGGGGTAGAGTGGGTTTTTGTCCCGTTTACTATCACATTTAATTTTTTTTTTAAAGTTTTTGATAATTTATTTTTATTGCCCCATTCATTAGACTCAATCTGTGGACTCTCCAAATTTATTTCTAAGGAGGTTCCTGATGAGTCAGTTCCTTTTTATTTGTACTCAATCTGTCATACCCAATGGAGGCCAAACCAGATTAGAACAAACACAATAATCGCCTACAGTAAGTATAAAGAGTTCCTTCAAAAAATCAAAAACGGGTCGAACAACGAAAAATCGATAATACCCTCAACCCATGAAATAATTTGCCTCAAACAGGGACTTAAAATATTGAATTTTGAAAAAAAATAATAATAATAAACACGGTAGGGTGGGATGGGGTGGGGCGCCCATTACCCGTCCTCACCCCAAACCCGTCCCGAATACTAGATTAGGACGGTTATCTCCGGCCCGTTCAGGACGGGGCCGGCGGATATTGAATTTTTTTGCCATCCCTAAATTTTAGCTTTCAGTTATATTAATTATAGGAGTGGGGATATTTTGTATTTTATCATTTATACTTCCATATTTATGGAATAAAGAACTTTGGAATGTAAAAATTGAATTTTTTATAATTTTAATGTATGTGGTGAAATTTCCACTTTCATTCCATCTTGATTAATGACCCATTTGGCATAACTTTTGAAAAATCAAAAAAGAGCTTTTGAGATCTAAGAGTTACTTGTGGATCTATTTGACTAATTTTATGAAAATTATTTCTTCTAATTAGAAGAGTTTTTAAAAAAAGTTAGTCAAATGTGACTTCTTCTAAAAGAACTATCTGAATAAGAAGCTCTTTAAAATTCATTTTCAAACAAAAATTAAGGTAGCTTCTTCAAAAAATTCTTCTAAAAAAAAAAAGGTCAAAAGTCATGCAAAGCGGCTCTAAAAATGTTTAAGATTAACTAGAATAAATCAATTTATAATTCAAATTCCAATAATTCAAGATATGATTCAAATAAAAATGATTGAAGAATAAAATCCTCTTATTTACATTTTAGGACCCATTTTAAAATGTCAATCTTGTTACGAGGGATAACACAATCGTTAGTGTGGAATTTATTCCTTACTGAGTAAGATAGCGATTAGTTTTGAGAACATCGATCTTGAAATACAATGGCTTCTTCAAGCTTCTGGCGAATGGAATGATTTGTTTGAGCCTTATAGAATTTGATACTATATTAATCCTCTTTAATTTACTAAAAAGATCCATAAAATTTGATCTTTGGTAGTGATTTGAATATTGTGACTCTGACCAGCTTGATAATGATTTGGAGATGGTGATAGCTTCCATGAAAGAAGAGTTGCTCAATAAAAGGAGGCTAGTACTACATTAAGACTCAATTCAAGGTCAACAATATATTTAATGACTATTTAGTAGGAAAAAAAACCTGTGGACTCTCCAAATTTATTTCTAAGGAGGTTCCTGATGAGTCAGTTCCTTTTTATTTGTACTCAATCTGTCATACCCAATGGAGGCCAAACCAGATTAGAACAAACACAATAATCGCCTACAATAAGTATAAAGAGTTCCTTCAAAAAATCAAAAACGGGTCGAACAACGATTATTCGATAATACCCTCAACCCATGAACCCAAAACACCCCCAAATCCAATTAATGGGACTAGATCTTCTGTGTACCAAGAAAGCCTCAAGCGGGCCTCATATCACTTAGAAACTAGAGGTTTCACTCACAGGGAATGAGCAAGAAGAAGAATCCTTTCGTGCTGCATTTAACGATATGGTATGCACTAGGCAGATTTGGCCTATGTTGTGAGCATCTTTAGTAGATTTATGTCAAATTCAGGTCCTACCTATTGAGAAGCTATAGAGTGGCTGCAAATTGGTAAAATGTTTTAAGTTTGGCACAAATTAAAGCTGAAATGATTTGTGGATGTTGACTATGTTCGATAGAATAATAGAGAATCAATTATTTCTTATGTTTTTACTTGGTGTAATTCATGTATTAGTTAAAAATTATAATTTCATAAATTATGGTTTTGTCAGCAACGGAGCCTAGGTATAGCTACGACTGAAGTTATAAAAGAAGCCTTTTAATTCGGATGTTTGTTTATAAATTTATATATCTCGAATGAACTTGTTAATGTGTACTCAGAAAGTCAATCAAAAATATACTTGTGAGGTGGAGGGGGAAGAATCGCCGAATGTCTGGTTCAAGTGTGTATAAACTGTGATCGCATCTAGATTAACCCGGGTGGCGAACCAGGGTAGAAGACCGTCACTCCTCAGGATTAGTCGAGCGAAACTTGGACACCTGAGTTATAAAAAATATATATATTTGTGAGAAAATATAATTTTTTTCACGAATGTACTAAATATATAAATGTTAGATTGTATTTCATAAGAAATATTGTCGACAAAGATTTATCATAAAGGTCGTATCCATTTTCAACAATTAGCCAATTTTGCACCCGTAATGTCACCGATGAGCATCCATTATAGTGGAGCTACGGGGGATGTAAGCTCCATTAATGCAAGCCAAACCTCATAAAGAAATTCTTACATTATTTGTGTTATGATTCGAAGATCTTTGAAGGATTACGAGCAATATATACAATTACTAAAGCATACATTAATTATAATGACGTCACTAAAATTATTTTATATATAAATATTCTTTTACGTAGTAGGTTTTGAATGTGATGAATTTTCGCAAGTTTTGCTTGAAATATTTCTATTTATTAATTTCAATAATATAAAAACTCAAAATATTATTACAAAATCGTGCAATGCAGGTGTTGTCGAACAAATAATATAAAGTGACATCCTTATAATTAATGTATGTTTTAGTAATTGTATACATACATAAATAAATAAGTAGTTTTATTTATCAAACGCTTAAGTGCTAATTTTAAAATTTACGACAATTCTGAAACAATAGTTTACCGAACACTCAACTGATTATTACCCAAGCATATTTTTTCTTGAGCATAATTAACGTCGATTCTCTGACAAATATTTATTTGGATAATGTACTTTCAAAAAGTTATTTAAATAAATTAAAAGCGGTTTCTTAGTTTCAATAGCCACTCTTAGTTTTTCAAAAGCCATATCGAACATGCCTTAAGAAGAGTGGTCCAAGTCCCGTGGGATGGTTATTAACTTTTAACAAATCTAGGATTATCTATTAACATAATTATTAATAAATTAATTTAATTACATAATTATTAAATTTATAAAGGTTCCAATATCGTAAAGAGTTAATCTATTTGTACATTCCTTCTTAAAATCTTGGATAACATCCCTGTATCCGTAGGAAATATGAATTTTGATTAAAAAAAAAAATTGTTAAAATTAATATACAAAAAATTGTCAACACACGTGATGTCAAATTTGATATACATGTAACAAGACTTATGTCAACATGATAAGTACATGCTGAATGTATCGACAATTCTTCTATGCGTTTAATAGTGTCACGGAGTACACGATTTGCAATAAATGGAATGAAGCTCATATTATCAACACGAAGTCGAGACTCGGATCAAAACTATCGCGTTTTGATGTATGTACATCAAAATAATAATAATGCAATTTTCTGATGATACTTTTTTTGAAAATAATATTAATACTTCAGTATCAAAATTAAATAATTTACTCATTTTTTACTTTAGTGAGAAAATATAAATCATTTTCAAATGTACATTTATTAATAAAATTATATTTTGGTCCCAAAAAGTATTAAATCGAAAGTACGCACATCACAATTGGCAGTCACCGGTTCGTTATTTGCAGATCATCCAAAACCACCACCAGCACCACCACATTCCATGGCGGAGAAACCCAGCAACGATAATGCAACGGAGAATGTGGTGGCGGCGGCGGCGGCAAAAAATACGGACAACAGTCAGTTGGAGACGAGCAAGGCGGAGCGACACGTGTGGCTCATGAAATGCCCTCCCGTTGTCTCACGCGCCATGCAAAACAACCACCTCCCCCAGCCTCCGCCTCTGCCTTTCTCCGCCGATGGTGCCAAAGCCCCTTTCTGTAACTCAGGTCTCACTGTCGCCAAAGTCATCGTCTCCGTCGATCCCCTCCTCCCCAATAACGATTTCTCTTCCACCCAGGTATCTATGCACATTCCACTATAGACACGCAGAGTGCAAAAAAGTTTATTGCATTTAATCAATTATTTCCGTCGATTGTTTCTTAATACTTCAGATTACATAATTATTGGGTTATTTGTTATTTCTTCTAATTGCATGGATTAGATTTTGTACTTGTTTTATTTAATTTTGTGTGTATTCTACCTTGCATGTAGTTAGTTTCACAAGAATCTCATAAAGCACCTGGAATTTGATATTTGTTCATACTGAAGCTTATATTTGCAAAAATAGTACTAATGTTTTGTGCATCAATGGAAAATGAAACGGAAACTTCATGGGCCTGGATGGAAGAATCAATATTTAATAATTGAAAAACCTCAAAGGGTGCAAATTGAATTTTTCTGTGAGATTATTGTGTGCTAGTGAAACTTGTTTTTACTCATTGCGTGTGTCCTGGGAGCAATAGGATTCTGAATGGTGGTGTATGGCCTTGATTTGGTTATAGCAATACATGTTTATCTTACAGATGGTCCTCCACTTTTCATCTTAATGTATGATTTATAGCCTGGGGGTGTGTGTGGGTGGGGGTGTGGGACTCATCTTTGCTGGTTTGTGAAGAATCTGTTTATACAATTTCTCATTGAGCCCTGTTATGTTCTTGAAACTTTCATAATTTTCCCAGTAAAAGGCGTCTCTTCTTTATGTGAATAGTAGAGGTACATGGCTAAGTAAAGAACTGGAGAAGAATTGAACAAGTTCGTTATTGAAATAAATAAATTCCATTTACTGGCCATTTGTATTCTTGAATTATTGCATTTTACTTTTACAGATGTGATTACTAATTCCAGATAATGGTCCCTGATCTTCTAGTGGAGTGTGTAATATGAATTTGCCAATAGTAGTTGAAAATATTGATCATGCTTTCTTTATCTTAAGAATTTTGCTAAACTTGGAATCTCCTTACTCTTGTTCTTTTGGCAAGTCTTACAAATTATGAGGTCTCAGCATGACCCAAGCTTTTTTTACATCAGAAGAATACATGTTAAATAAGCCACCGTAGATCTGAATAAAGACATAATGGCTGTGATTTGGACTAAGATTATTCACTGGAGAGACTTTTAAGGTTTAATGCTTTATCTTTGTTTTACTACATAAAAAAGTGAAGCTTGTATGATACGAAAATGAGTTTGATACACTAGGTATTGACGTGCAGCTTATGCCATTCTTCTCTACATAATTCCCACCTTATTTTAACAATTGACATCTTTTTTCTTTTTTTCTTTTTTTTTTGTATTTTCTTGATGCTTAGGTTAATTTAATCTTTTATTTATTTTAGGTTGACGAGAAGAAATGTAATATATTTTTTAATTGTAATGACGTAAATTGAGATGCTATTGCAATCCTTCTAATTTTTTCCTCTCCATTTTCCACAAATGTTCACATGATGATCAGTTTACCATGGAGTTGGCTGGTAATGCATATGGAAACATACCGAAGTGCTACTCTATGGACATGTCCACCGATTTCGTTCCTATGTCCGTATTTTCTGAATCATGCAAAGGTAAGCACTGTTCTATCTCAATGCACACCCAACTGCTACATTGACGGTACTGGTAGAAAAATAAATTCGGGAATGATGCCAACTCATAATGGAGATATTCAAGTTGTTCCCTGTTGGATTACTGGAGTTTTGAATAATTTACTGGGTCCTCTCACTTCTACCAGCAATAAGATTGCTTAATTGATGAGAAAACCTAAGAGATTTATGTTGGCCAGAGCCTAAAGGAGCTTTGACATCACGTTGAAATGATTTCTTCTAAACGCTATTAAGTTGTTAGAAAACAGATTAATTTGTTTTTTTTGATCACATCTTCAACTTAGATGACGTGATCACTCTCTCATTATGTACTCATTGGCCCATTGGAATGTGTGGTTGAAAATGAAGTTTGATCATTTATAACTTGATTTATAAAGTTTGCCAAATGGAGGCTAAGACTGTGAATTTTTTAAATTAGTGCAGTATGATGACTTATGTTCTGAATCATTCTGTTTTTATTTGTGTTCATCTGTTCAATTTATTATTATTATTATTATTTTTTTAATTTTTGTACGTGTGTGTGTTTTTAACAAACCAGAAATCTCTACTTCTAGGTAAAAAGCTTTCTGTTGAAGGGAAAATATATCACAAATTCGACATGAAGCCTCATAATGAAAATATGGAGGACTATGCAAAACTATGCCGGGAAAGGACGAAAAAATATATGACTAGAACTAGACAGACACAGGTAATATCATTCACTTCTCTTATCTTTGGAGAAGTCTCTTATTCATTTATTTCTACTTTGATGTGTAGAATCTCATTTCCGCAACTTTAACATTTGCTCTGCAGTTTATTGATGATGATAGTGGAATGCATATGAGGATGAGGCCTATGCTTGGGACAGTTGATTCAAAGCCTTCTGGATCCACGGTACTTTACCATTGTTTATGCTTGTAACAGAATGTGTGCAGATAAAATGCCATCTCATACATATATAGCTCTGCTTTTAAATAGGATAAAAGGAAAATGGCCACGAAGGGGTCAGAAATGAAAAGAACGAGAAGGGACCCCGAAGAAATGGAAAAGATCTTGTTTAAGCTTTTTGAAAGACAACCAAATTGGACGCTAAAACAGCTTATTCTTGAGACGGATCAGCCTGAGGTTCGTAACTTGATATACTGAACTTACTCTGTGCTGCCCTGGTTACATTTCACCTTGCTAATTTCTACAAGACCTAAAAAGGGTTTGTTTTGCATAAGCCTGATGATCTTATTTTTTTTTTTTTGCATAAGTTGGCGAGCCATCAAATTTCTTAGACGTTGTACAGTACCTATGCTTAGAATCATGTTACTCAGGGATCCTATATAAAATTGTTAACGAATTATTTCTGTCCTAAGAATTGATGGTATGATCTAACTATTGCTGGTTCCATTTAACATCTCGTGGGTAGAAAAATTTATGGTCATTTGATAAGCAGTTGGCCTAGGTGTCTTGCCTTGTATTTCTGATGTATTTTTTGTTTTACTTTGTTGGAACATCAACCACTACATCTTTTCATACTTGCAATTGTCTGATGTTTATTTTTGTCGCAGCAATTTCTGAAGAACATGCTTAAACTTCTCTGCATTTACAATAACAAGGGAACCAATCAAGGAACCTATGAGCTCAAGCCTGAATACAAGAGATCAGAAGACAAATCAGATTCTCAGTAGGTCTTACCTGTCTTCAGTTTGCAGAAAAACTGTTGGGGACGTGTTTTTTATGCAGTATTGGACATGATCGTTAACAAAATAATGTCTAGCGCTCTTGCCAAACATGCCATCAACAGCATATGTTTTGTCTCCCTTTGTAATTAGTAGTATTCAATTCATTCTTACATCTATCAATTCATCTCAAGTCTGAGGACATGGCATTCTTGCTTGAAATAGTTCATCTCGCCCTTGCTCGGTAGGCAATCTCTTGATTCTATTCTTTCTTGTGTATCGGTTCCAATGAGTAGTTTATAGTGTGCTGAATTATTCTTTTTCTTCGACTTTAGAGATGAGGTAATTCGGTTTAACGCATGATTTCTTTTATAAACGAGTGATGGAGAACTTGAAAAAGTTACCACCAGCCAACGTTCACACGCGTGCTCAAATTTTATTTTATGTTCACTTATGCAATTGATTTCAGATAGTTTATGGAGCTACCAGAGGGACATGATTGAACATGTATAATTCAAGCTTCAATAATTAGTTATTGCCTAGTAGATTGCCCCGTCTAATTTATTAGTATTTGCTCGTTCCACTGAAGACACGATTTTACACTCTCGAATTATATAAAATCACATAAACATATTTTTGTGTTTCAGTAATTAGTTATTGCCTAGTAGATTGTCCCGTCTAATTTATTAGTATTTGCTCGTTCCACTGTAGATACGATTTTACACCCTCAAATTATATAAGATCACAAACATTTTTGTGAAACTATATCATAAACCCACTGATCTTATGTTTTGACACCTAAAAAGGGATTGTTTTGCCCTTTTAGTTATTTTAATACTTCAATCTTATATTTTCTTCATTGGTTAATGTGGACCGTGTGATATATTGTCACTATTCAAAAAATAGTAATAGCAACCCGGACAAATTGCTCACTTCGACACCACAACCTTGTCAGAACAAGGCGCTAATTCTTGTTCGCCAATCATGAAATTAACTAGTCGTCAATCCAACTATAAATTATACTTCTCCAAACAACATCCCCACACAATTTTGATATAGTTTTGCTTTCATTTCAGATTTTAGTTATACGTTTCACTGATTTCGTGTTTTCTTCTCTTGTCTTGACAATTGCAAGTTACTGTCAATTTTTCATTTTCATTATTATTATTATTATTATTTGGATCATATTTTAAACTAGTTCTGGCAGTAATACTTTTATTTTCATCGATGTTGTCACTAGTGGATTGCAATTTTGCAACAACTACTCTTTCAAGGAGGGAGGAAGAAACTCGAAATTCAAAACACAAGAGAGCAAAAAAAATAATTAAAAAAATTAAAAAAATAATAATAATAAAAANAGAGAGAGAGAGAGTTTTGAACGTTTTCAAAACAATTTTTCCAATTTTTTAAAGGGAAAATTTCATTTCTTAGATTTTTAATTAATCAACGTCGCCGATGGGGAAGACGGAGAAGACGGCTTGAGAAGCGACCAGAGGTGGCTAGAGTATAGCCGCGCGAAAGCCACCAAGGGCCAAAAAAGCTGTAGAGGAGTGCGGTTGTAGTGCTTGGTGCAGAGCTGCTCGTGTTGCGTAGTCCGTTTCCACAGTCTGCTAACGCGGGCAGCAAAAGCTAACAACGAATTTCACCGTCGACGGTGGTGGTGCTTCACACCAGCAGTGGCGACGATGGCGTTTTCGTGAGAGAGCAAATCGGCGCAAGGATGGGTAGGGAGAGAGAAATGGGATACGTGAGAAAGATAGAGAGATGAGAGAAGGTAGAGAGAGATAGAAGAGAGGAGGAGGAAAATTAAAATGAAATTGATTGGGGTTTGAGATGAAAATTATTCAATTAATATTTAATATTTAATATAAAATTTCTAATTTTTGAAAAGTTAAACCTTTAATCTGATTTTTGAATATGGATATTAAAAAGTAGGGTTTTGTGTAATTTTCACTTTATTAAAATGTCAAAAAGAACACATTTTCAACAATCTCAAAATGGATACTCAAAACACAAATCCAAAATAAATTCAAAACTCAAAAACACAAAATTGAAACACAAAGGGAACGACCTCTAAGGTTCGCTTGATTTATGTTTCAGTTTTTCGTTTTGAGAGTCCGTTTTAAGATTGAATGCGTTTGGTTTGTTATCTTGAAAAATTATTTCTCATAATAAAAATTAGAAAATACGTTTGGTTTGAAATTTTAAAAATTTATTTTATGACCTTTTATTTTATAAAATTTGATTATTCAGTAAAAATATAACATTTTATGTTAATATATTATAAAATAATATATACATTTTAAAGTTGGTAAATCTTACAATATTTTTTCTCACTTCAAAAGTAAAAATAAGCAATGATTTGAGTTCAAAATATACGAAATAAATATAAAAATTATTGACGTGGACTGAGAATATTTTATCTTTATTTTCGATCAAAGCATCAACCAATGCATTGTATATAAACTTTCGTTTTTCATGTTTTGAGTTTTATGTTATAAATTAATATTTGTTTTTGAAACTACATTTTTAAAAATAACGTACTAAACATATTTTAAGTACTTTACAAAACTGAAAATTGAAAAATAGTAAACCCAACTTAACCTAATTTTTACCGGTCTTTACTAGGAGTACATAAATTTTCACATAGTGGTTCACATAATTACATGTGATTTATATCTAACCGTTAATTCAAATCTCACACTTTTACATCAATTATCGGATGATTGTCACATCACATTATGTACCGTTCTACGTACATAAATTATGTATAATAAGCATTATCCATTTTTACCACACCTTTGACGGGACCAACATGTACTCATTTCTTAAAAAGTAGAATTTTAGCAAAATAAACAACAAAGAAAAGTTGTGGGGCCACTTCATAATTTGTCAAATATGGGGGCCAAAACTGTAAAAATATAATTTTCATTCTCCCGATCTCAGTACAGATCGTCTGTCGATTGGGGAGGAGAAGGAAGCCAACATAAACCCCCACCTGATTCATTTCCTTCAGAAATCAAAAGCAGAAATAGATTAAAAAGATACGTTAAACCTGCTGTTTTTTTTTGCCCCAATCTCCAATTCTCTGTGGTTGCATAATTCTATTACAATTTTCGAAGCCCTTGTTACTCTATCAATTGTTCTCCATCTGTAATTAAACATTCATTTCTTCCTTCAAACCAATTCTGCTTTTTGGGTAGACCCTTTAGTTTTTAGTTGTTGGCAGTAGATTTGTTTATTTGCGGAGGGATTAAATTGCTATTTTATTTGATGATGATATGAGAATTTGGAAGGAAGAACGGCGGTTGCAGGAGGAGGAGTAAATATGGAACAATTTGAGGCGTATTTTCGGAGGGCGGATTTGGATCAGGATGGCAAGATCAGTGGTGCAGAAGCTGTTGCTTTCTTACAGGGATCCAATCTGCCCAAACAAGTCCTCGCTCAGGTTCCTCTCTTTTCTTTTCTGTTATTCTTTTTTTATGAATCTGTAATTTTTCTTGAATTTTCCGTATGATTAATGATCAGCTACTATGCAGAGCGTGCTATTTTGAATTGCCTTGAGCCAAATCTGTGTTTTAAGTATATAGTATACTGAATCCAATCTTGAGTTGGCTTATTTATGATTAAGCAAGTACCGCTTGTAGGAGTATTGGGTTCTTTTTAGTTAGATGCTTAGCACTCGACAATTTCGTTGACTGTTTATCAAATATCTGATTTGCTAGATTTGTATAAAGTGGACTTCTTGTCTTCTGTGATGTCGTACACATTTAGTGTTAAAACTTGGTAGTAAGTTGTTGAACTGATGCGGCACTGTGATAATCTATGCCACCTATTCCTTAAAAAAATTTCACGTCAAAAGAAGGACGAGAATTTTTTTCTCTATTATGCCTTGATGATACTAGACAAGATGACACAACTAAGGTTTTCTTATGGATATATTTTCCCAAGAAATGGAAGT
Source organism: Fraxinus quadrangulata (assembly GCA_903798255.1). NCBI lineage: Eukaryota > Viridiplantae > Streptophyta > Magnoliopsida > Lamiales > Oleaceae > Fraxinus > Fraxinus quadrangulata. The sequence goes on from CAIGRB010136357.1 coordinate 80,911, forward strand.
ACTAAAATGTCATCCTTACCTTCTTCTGTATTTCAACTTTTACAGTGGTATTTGGCTCTGTTAGATTGTACCGATAAGCCATTATTAGCAGTTCTCCATCAATTGTATTACAATCTCTTAAGGTTGAAGTAAACAGCCAAATAAAAAAATTTAAGTAATACAATCTTCTTTACTTCATGAAAGTGGTAATTCTTTCCCCTGATAATGGATGAGAAATGAGAATATATTACTACTCATCTTTTTTACTACTCTTCTTTCTTAAGTTTCTATAGTGTGGCTTTTTTTTTTTCTGCAGATCTAGATTATCATTTGCATGTTTATCAAGATCTGTTATTTGGTTGCAGATATGGATGCATGCTGACCAGAGCCACACTGGCTATCTCAGCCGTCCTGAGTTTTATAATTTCCTTAAACTTGTAACGGTGGCTCAGAGCAAGCGAGAATTAACACCAGATATTGTGAAGGCAGCATTATACAGTCCTGCTTCAGGCAAAATCCCTGCCCCAAGGATAAATCTAGCGGCCACACCTGCACCACAGTCGAACTCAGTTGCTGCACCTCCATTACAGATGGGTTCGGCTGCACCAGCATTTTCTAATAATCTTGGCTTCAGAGGATTGACACCTTCAAGTACCAGTATAAACCAGCAGTTTGGAGAGGCACCTTCAAGTTCAGGCATGAACCAGCAATTCAGACCGGTACCTTCAAGTTCGGGCATGAACCAGCAATTCAGACAGGTACCACCAAGTACAAATGTGAACCAGCAATTTGGACAGCCACTTTCGAGCACGAGTACAATCCAGCAGTATTTCTCTTCTCAGGGTAACGAACCAAACAGACCTCTACCTATGCCTGCTGCTACTCCGTCACGACCATCTCCAGGTCCTGGTGGTCTGAATTTCCCCAGGGGAGGTGATATGGTCGGTCCTGGTCTTCCAAACTCGAACAACGATTGGTTTGGTGGAAGAACTAGTGTTGCTCCTACTGGACCAACACCAGTCTCAAACAGAGGGGCCAGTCCATCAATTCCTCCAGTTGCTCCAAAATCGCTAGATTCGGTTTCAACAGTGTCCTCAATGTTTGGAGGGGATGTGTTCTCTACCACCCAATCTCCATCTCTTCAGGGTTCATCTGCACCAACACGACCTGCCAGTGGCGTGCCTACCTCCTCAGCCATTACTCGGGAGCAGCCTTCAGCTAAGCCTGATCCATTTGAATCTTTCCAGAGCACTCTCATGAAACCATCTATGGGCCAGCCTCAGCAGACATCATCTCTGCCAAAATCTAATCAACAGGTTTCAACTCAAGTTACTTCTTTTGGCTCATCATCTGGAGCGCCAGCTGGTGGGGGGAATTCTGCTTCAGAGCATTCTCAGATTTCATGGCCGAAAATGACACCCACGAGCGTTCAGAAATATGCCAAAGTTTTTGTAGAAGTAGACACTGACAGAGATGGGAAGATCACTGGTGAGGAGGCACACAGTCTATTCTTGAGTTGGAGACTACCAATAGGTACTCATAAATGTTTTTATTTTTTATTTCACGCTTTTTCCTATGATGATTAAGTTTGTTTATTTCAAGCTTGGCACACATCTTGTTCTACATTTTTTATGTTTATTTTATTCGAGGAATATATTTCTGTAGAATCTGCATAGATGGGGATACTGCATTAACTATGTATTCTGATACTCAGATTCGGATCCAATTTTATAATTGAAATTATTCTGCTCAAGCTCATTTTGGGAGTTGGATCAGAGCTGACAATATCTTTGGTATACAACCTTTTAATTTTGATTATTTAATTAAGATTCCTCAAACTACTGAAATAAATTTGGTAGTTTGCCTTGCAACGTGAAACCCGCTTGGAAGCGTAGTTTATGTTTCTGATTATGCCACTTCTAAAATTTCGGCTTTCTTGTCTTAGTAATTTGGAAGCTATTGGACTAACTTATACAATAGCCTCGTTTTTTTTTTTTTTTTTTCTATTTTTTCGTGTCAATGGATCCCTTGTTCTACTTTCTGAACAGAGACTTGAAATGCATAAAGTGTCTTGATCCTATTGTTCTAATGTTCTTCTAGATAGGAATGGCATGCTGATTAATTAGTCCCTTTACATAGATAACTATACACACATATATGTATAGGATAAAAATTGACCACTCGAGGTTACCATAATATTTAATTTGAGATTACAAAAATATTTCGTACTATTTTAAAAGTTATATACAATCTAGGATTCCCCAAAAGTATAATACAAAATACTTTAGGGCCAAAATAGCAGCCACAAAATCACCCTACAATTCGTCATCCATGTGCATTGATGCAAATGCAAATGACAATGTAAATAGCATGAAATGTGAAATGCATGAATCATATCGGCCAAGTGTGTAATGTAAAGTTCGGGGTATTACATACATGTCGATTTAGTGCTTGAAAATTATCCCTGTTGCACTTATATTATTTATTAAGTGAATATACTAGGGGGATAAATTATATTTGTCTAATTGGATTTCCACAGTGATATTATAGAGGCCAGAGAGCAATACGCTGTCTGCAAAGTTGCCTCCTTTGATGCTTCCTTGATCCTGTGTTTAAATATTCTTAGTTCTACCTTGCTAAGGCAGAATTCTAAATCAGTTTTACGTTGCACCTTGTGATGATCTCTGCCTTCTCTTATACACATGCTTCAGCAAAGTCTTGAACACTCGCGGACCCTATATGTTTGGGATGTCATTTAAATCTTTTTGGTGTCTTTTTCAGAGATCTTAAAGCAGGTTTGGGACTTATCAGATCAAGACAGTGATGGCATGCTTTCTTTGACGGAGTTCTGCATTGCACTATATTTAATGGAGCGTTACAGGGAAGGACGGCCACTTCCATCGGTGCTTCCTAGTAGTGTCATGCTCGATGAAACTCTGTTGTCTTTGGCAGGTCCACCCACTGCTTCTTATGGAAGCATGGGCTGGGGGGCCACTACCGGTACTGATTAGCCCTTTTTTGATCCTCATTTTTTTTCAAAATGCATTTTTCTATCTCTTCTTTTCAACCACACATTTTTCAATAAAATAATATTACATACCCAAAATTTTTCCTTATTTTTTAACCACGCATTCTCCATCAATCTACTATTCCAAAATGCATTCTACACCAAAAATGGGGCTCAAACAAGCCCTTAATTTCTCATTTCACATTTATTTTTAAAGTGAGTATTTTCTCGTGGTATTTAGGCATAAGACCGCAGCAACTCCCTCATGGTTCCCAGCCTATTGCATCTGCTGGTTTAAGGCCTCCAACACAGACAGTTTATTCTCAGCCTGATGGATTGATGCAATTCAATGAACAGAATGCTAGAGGTCCTCTAATGGCTAATTCCTATACGAGTGAACTCAGTAATGGCGAGGAGAATTATTTGGACAATAAAGTTCAAGAGGCAGAATCCAATGAAAAGGTAGTCCCCCCGCAACATCAGACATGGCCTCTCGTGGTCTTTTTTAATGTTCATGACGTGAATGGTTTCAAAATATCTAGTCTTATCCTCTTGTTGAGTTTCATGAGTAATGCAAGTATAGGGAGATTATGTTATGAAATGTTTGCAGATTTATGAATCCAGTTTTGTTGTTACTTTTTAGCTTTGAAAATTCATTTCCAGTTGTGTTATATATCTTATGCAATTTTCTATTTCCAGCTGTGACAAAAATTGAGTTATTTGAACAAGTTAATATTTACCAGTGCCGAATATTGGAATATTAAGGACATGTTTCAGTTTATAATTTTACAGTCGTTACTTTCATGAAATTAATACCAGCCATTTATTGTTTCCAATCCCCTGGGTCACTTGACCATAGGGAAGTTAGTATGGTTCCGCCTCTGGTCATAGGTAGACTTTTGCGAGGATTAGATAGTTACCTTTACTCCTCAGCTCTGAGGATTTTTTTCCTCTTCTTTCGGGAATTTTGCTACTTGCATTCTTTCACAAGATGTGGCACCAAGCGTGCTTTGTGGTGTTTTGTTGTTATTGAAGTTGTTCCTTTTATCAATGGAAGGTTGAAAATAAGGAGAAAGTGCTTCTGGATTCCAGAGAGAAGATTGAATTCTATCGGACAAAAATGCAAGACCTTGTGAGTTATTATACTATGAAAACTTTCTTATCTTCTGATATTGTTATAATCATGCATACTAATTTCATTAGTTGCACTATAACCTTGTTTTCTAAAATTTTCCTTCAGGTTTTGTACAAAAGTAGGTGTGATAATCGTCTTAATGAAATTACAGAAAGGGCTTTAGCAGATAAGCGTGAGGTATGTTTTCAGATAAAAATTTTGTTCCCTTCCAGATGTTCCTCTGTATAAACCTTGCCCATTCCTTTTCCCTTATTTCAGGCTGAGTTACTTGCCAAGAAATATGAAGAGAAATACAAACAAGTTGCAGAAATTGCTTCTAAACTAACTATTGAAGAGGCTTCATTTCGTGAAATTCAGGTCATTCATACTTATTTAACTTATCCAATCACTGCCTTCTTCTCCCAATAATTGAATTATGGTGTCCTTCATTAGTTATTTTTAAATGTGTTCCCAGATTGTGTTATGGTTGTACTGGTGATTTAATGTCATTTGTGTTATACTTCTCTTTCACGTCAACTTGTGCTATCCCAAATTTTTGTTGATGTTTTCAATATATGATACGATCTTTATTGCTTCTTTGCTTGGAATGCTCCTGTTTTTCAGGACTGTTACACTATTATGGTTTCTTGCTGATGATTAGTTGCATTTTATTCATCCTAGCTTCTTCAGTGGCCTGTCTTTAGATATTTATATTATCTACATGTTTTTTGGGGCTAAGTTTAACTTGGCATATTGTTCTAGACACTAGAATGATGGTCCTGGAAATTTTATTAACTGATTCTGAATTCTATGTAATGCATTTCTAGGAGAGAAAAAAGGAGTTGCAGCAAGCAATCATTAAAATGGAACAAGGTGGTAGCGCAGACGGTATTCTTCAGGTAAATATTAAAACTTTACTGGGACGAGTGCTGTTGTTTCCAATTGTTAATGGAGTACCTTAGGCTTCACACAAAATTATGCAGCACTAAATGCATTCCTGGTCTGTCTAGGTTCGAGCTGATCGTATTCAATCGGATCTTGAGGAGCTGTTGAAGGCTATGGCCGAGCGTTGCAAGAAACATGACTTACAGATAAAATCTATAGCATTGATTGAGCTTCCGCCAGGTATCTTCTGTAACTTTTTATGTAATTTTACGCACAATTATTTATATAGTTGGGAGCTTTTCTATACTGCAATTTTTAGCATCCCTCACATATTTTTGTCTGAATTTGATAATTTACTGTGTAGTTCAACTGTTTCTCCTAAGCTTTATGCTTAAGTTTTTATGATAATGTTTGTTGTAACACTGATAAATGGTCAAACTGAATTTCTTTAATCAAAAAATGGTTTTATTGTGCCCACTGCCCACCCACCCTAAAGTCCAGCCTAGGGGACATTTGGAAAAACAAAAAGAAATCACTTTTGCAAGTTTGATTCCAAAAGGCACGTAAGAGATTACTTTTAGCAAAAAAGAGAACAGAAAACATACAGAGAAAAGTTTCTCCTTGAAACGTGAGGAAGGCCGGTGCGCTTTATGAACTGTTTTCTTTCTTTCTTTCTTTCTTCCTTTTTTTTTTTTGTTTCCTTTTTCTTTTCTTTTCTTTTTTTAAAAGATGCAAGACAGAGCATGTCTGGCAAAGCTCAAATTATAATTTAAGCTCGTCAAACATTCTTTATATCCCCACATTCCATAAAATCTACAACTTACTACCCACTTATTATCCTTACATTCCGTAGGACCACAGCACAGAAAGTGGAAGTTGGCATGAGCTATTTTATCTGCATTCAGCTTCTCTTTGGAAATTTGAGACAGGTGGTTGTTCATTTAGTTCATGAATAAAAAACCGCTTGAACTACCCTTACAAACCTTTACAAAGACCTTAGACTGATATTAAAAATAATTCTAGTGGTAAATATTGGGCGTTACCTTTAGAATTTAGTAGCATGCTAACTGGCACATTTAGAGAAAAAGATGTCTCGGAAGGTATAGATTAAATCTTATCTTTATTCATAAATTCGGAAGGTTATCTGTGATTTCTTTGTCCAGCAAGCAATTCAGCATTTCACTAATTTTTCACCTTTCTAGAAATAATTATGTATGTAAATATGTTGTGCCCGGGTGTCCCTTCATACTAACTTCTTTTGGTGTGACAATGGTCATTTTTAAGGTTGGCAACCTGGGATCCCAGAGTTTGTGTCAATCTGGGATGAAGACTGGGACAAGTTTGAAGATGAAGGTTTGGCATCTCTTGCTTTTCAACCATCCCTAATCAATTGGTTCACTGTTGAATACTGTCAGCTTTGTTACGCTTATTGTTACCGTATAGACTCTAACCTATACATTGTTGTTACCAGGATTTTCATTTGATGTCGCTGTTCCTGCAAATGCCAAGTCAACATCTGTTCATGAAGACAATTCTTCTCCAACTCATAACTTTTCCCCTGATTCGGGGTCAATTCCTGATGCTACATCTGAAAAACCCTTCAGCAAAGGTGTCGGTGCTTTTGAGACAGAATTGTCGTATGCACACAGTGAAGATGAATCAAAGAGTCCACAAGGAAGTCCAGCAAGGCAAACAACATTTGAAAGTCCGTCTCCCAAATATTCAGAAAACCATTTCAGGAAGAGCTCTGATGGAGATGCTGAAACTCATAGGTTTGGATTGCTTTGTATTTGTCTGACATCATACTACATCTTTTGTAATGGCATGTTCTCCATCATCCAACTGTAATATGGGTCTGATCTTTTCTCTCTCCTTCCCTCATTTTGTATTTTCCCGGTGCTGCAGAAGCTTTGATGAACCTGCTTGGGGTACTTTTGACAATAATGATGACATTGATTCAGTTTGGGGCTTTAATGCTAAGGTGAGTAGACTTGTGAAGTCCTTGTCTGCCTTATAACATCAGGGTTAATTGTCAACAAGGGTCACTGAAATTTGTTAAAAATTTCAAAATGTTCGTTGAAGTAATAATAGTGACTCACGTTTCTAACGATTACACTAATCGTCACTCATCTGGAAATGTTAACCTAAAATTCTCTGTCACTGTTAAACGACAATGTGGACACAAACGACATTAACTAGTATGTCACGTCAGCCAAATTCGTGTTTGAAAAAAAGCGTGCATGTGAAGCCAAAAACGATTTAGTGTAACTTTATAAGTGGGGAGGAAACATGGGATTATGTGAAGGGTGAGACTTAAAGCTTGTTTTTGCACAATTTTTTTTAGTGAAAAGTGATTTTTTGAGAATGTTTGCTTGAAAAGAATGTGTGTTGAAAAAGATTTGGGAGAAAAGTGATTTTTGAAAAATTTGTGCCGAACAAGCTTTTAATGTAACTTTAAATCGAATTCCACGCGCACGCTTTTATTTTTAACTATGATTTTGTCTACAACGTTTGATAACACATGGTACTAAATGTTTCAAGTTTAATAATATTTCATGGACGAAATTTCATGAAGTTCTAATAATGTTGTGTTCATTGTCAGTAATTATTAGTGTATTTATTTTCTATTATGAAATAGTAATCAAGTCCCTGGACTAGTCAGTACCATTTCTATTATAGCATACGTCCTATGTCTATGTTCATTCCTGCTTAGTTGTCTGCACTTTCGGATTGAAGCCTTCATATGGATTCCTGTCTCTGATTTTTGGCTTTCAAGTTGATGTTCCCCACCATTGTAAACTCTGGCAGGACTCGGATCATGGGAAGCATGAAGAGAAATATTTCTTTGGGTCGAGTGATTTTGGTGCGAGTCCAGCAAGAACTGATTCCCCCCAGAAGAATAGCCCGTTTATTTTTGAGAACTCTGTTCCTGGGTCCCCACTTTCTAGGGCCGGGAATTCTCCTCTGAGAGATGGTGCTGAATCAAGAGATCCCTTTTTTGACAGTTTTTCAAGGTACGACTCCTTCAGTACGCAGGATAACATTTCATCTCCCCGTCAGGAGACTCTCACTAGGTTTGACTCCTTGAATAGCACAAGGGATTTTGGACATAGTGGTGGCATTTCATTTGACGACTCTGACCCATTTGGTTCTAGCGGTCCCTTTAAAGTCTTGTCAGAAAGTCAAACTCCAAAAAAGGGTTCTGAAAGTTGGTAACCAGTGGATTTATACTCATATTTGATAGTAGAGATTTTATTAGTGTTTTTTCATTCCCTGTATAGCCCGGATAAACTGCCAGAGAAAAAAGTAATGGTGTTTCGCGCTCTGCTGAGAGCACATCTATGCCACGGTACCATTACATACCACCAAGACGGAGCCTTCACATGCAGTTTTCTTGTCTTTTGGGTTCTGAGATTCGAGCCTCTTATATTCGGGTGGAAAGGATATTCTGTGTGATCATATTCACTTTTGTGTTCTTCTATGGATTAGATTGGATTATTCTCAGACGTGTTGCAGTTGACTGCAAACTTTCAATACATTTTTCTTTGTAATATATTCTTGATTGTATTGTATAATGCAATGGTCAGTTTTGATTTCGTTTTAGGGATTCTTTAAAACCTTTTAATTTAAATGAAGAAAATAATCATTCCGAAAGTCGCTTGGATCGAAATTACTTTTTCTATGGAAATTTACATTTACAGATTTTTTGGTTTAAGATAGTATCATAGTGTATAATTTTTTTTTCTTAATATTATTATTCAGCATAAAATTTCACATGTTGTACCTTAAATGACTAATATAAATTGATTCAGTTTCTTCTAAGTTCTAGTGAAAGATATCTCTAAGCATCTCGTGTATTTGATGAAAGGATAATAGAAAATATTTATTTGATCAAACATTACATTAATTGGAGATAGAAAGGTCGTATCGTGTTCTCAAACAAAAAAGCTATTTTCTTTTCGAAGTACAGCTTTTGATCATTAAAAAAGTTTTACGAAACACAATGACGGCCTGGGCATAGATGGCTGCCAAGTGGCCTAAACGTACGAGGGCCCCAAAAAATTAAGGCCCCACTTCTATTTTTTGTGGAAATTACCATCCCATTTTCCTTTGAAATTTCTATTCTACTTCCACTACATTTTTTTTTCAAAATTTCTCCAAACACCAATTTTTTTTCTACTCGTATGAACACACCATCCAAATGAGGAATGCTACAATTACATAAACGAAAAATTCTCAAAGTGAGACGAAGATGTGGGGTCCACATTTTTTAATAATATTTTATCCAGGTGGAGCCCATATTCATGTGAGTATCTGTAAAACATCTGACAATGAATAATTATGACAATGCAACATTTTTGCATCCAAATTTATTTCTTAAATGTTATAATGGAACATGCAGAGGAGCTTTCACCGATGTTGATGGAATATGGAAATTAAGATTGGTGGTGGATGCAGTCTTAGTAGTTGTAACTTGTAATAATAAATGTTACAAGTGATTATGGTAGGGATGACATGATAAAAAAGCATACAGTATTACAAGTAGTTGTTATGGTGATGGTGGTTGTGACAATATAACAAGGTTGTGAAGTGATTGTGATGATGGTGGTAGCGGAATAGTGTAACATGATATATTATAAGTGGTGATGGCGATGATAGTGGGATAGGAAGATGGTGTGTTACAAATGTACCATAATTTATTATAATTATTGGTGATAGTGGCAGTGACGACAGTGAAGAAAACATGTGTGCGCAACACATGTAACACTTTGGGTTACAAGCTCTAAGTAAAACAAATTAAATAAAAAAATAATTAAAAAGTATTTGAGAATTAAAAAAAAGTGTAAACATATATAGAAATTAGTTAACTTCTTTTGTGTATTTGTGAATTGTTTCCAAAAATTTAAAGGTAATGTACAATCAGAAGAATTTTTGAGAGCTCTTTCTAATTGAAGAAATTTTGAAAAATTAACCATCGGCATAGATGACTCTACCCCAATATTGGCATGTTAATTGATCGGTCGATTTGTCCTCAAGTTTGAAAGACAAGTCGTCAAATTTAAAAATAATACTGTCTAGCATCCTTGGATACAATGTTGAAAGTCCAAGAAATCAGTATTACCACATGGAACATTTGTAAATTTTGTGATAACATTCTAATTTCTTGAGCCATGCTCCTTGTCCCGACTCAATGATGGAGCAAGAACAGGGACGCCAACACCTATTGGAGGGCTGTCGCCCCTCCTCCACCCGATCATTGAGTCGAGACAAGGGGCTTTTCCTAATTTCTTTTCTTGATTCTACTTGCAAGTGAGAATACATGTAAAATATTAAATACACGATTCGGCAGCCAGCCATAGGATAGACAAATGGGAACTTCGTTACTACTTCACGTAGATCTTTTACAGTGCACAAACGATGACTATTGGCTGTCAGTCAACTCTCCTCTTTTATCATTTTATTATATGTATAATTATTTAACTAAAATTATTTTTTGGTTGTTTTTCACTTGTCCTTTTTTCATTCAATTGTTGTCACCCCTTCTCCTCTCACCCTTTATCTTCCCTATTTTTGGCCCTTTTATCTCTTCCACACCTCGATGGATCAGAAGCTGAAGAATCCATAATTCTTGATTCGTGGAAGTATCAGAATTATTGAATTTTGGGTTTTGATTTTTGTGGGGTTTCTTGAAAATATATTTTCGATTCAAGGTTAAAGTTGGAAAGATATCAACAAGGTAACGATTCTAATTTTCTCGTTTCTCCTTTCGATGAATTATATGTCCAATGTTTTGTGTAAGTTAAAAATTCTGCTTATGATTGGGCTTAACTCTGGTATTTACCATGTGTGTTGAATTTTTATATTAATTAGTGGACTGAGTTTGACTCTTGGAGGTTTGTTTTCATTTAATCTTAGTTAGTTGAAATCGTAGTGGGGATTTGATGATCTTTGTCCTTAGATAGCTTCTGAAATTGCTTATTTTGCATTTTGAAAATAATTAAGTTTAGATCAGAGCCAGTTCTACATGAATCTGTTTACTGGTGCTTACAAAAAAATTATTTATTCTCTAAACTAGCATTAGAAATGCTGCCCAAATAATCTTGAAACACAAATGGAATTGGAGATTTCTACTTTGTTGTTGCTTTAGGTTTATCCTTACAAGCGTCAAGTAAAGTATGAGAGAGAGAGAGAGAGAGAGAGAGAGAGAGAGAGAGAGAGAGAGATTGACGTTGGATTTTGAAGTCAGAAAGTGAAGTGCTAAGGTGCAGTTCGCATTCTGAATCCAAGAGAAAGCATTTAAATGAGACAAATGGAAAAAAGAGCTTATTTATATATAATGCTAGATGACAACCATGTGAATGGGGAAGTGAGAGAACATTGGCTTAACTAAGTGTGTGTTTGGTTTAGGTAAAAGAAAAAGTACAAGTTCGTAAGTTTTTGTTTTCTATCTTGTTTGGATTCTTGTTTACCAACACAAAATGCCTTCTATTCTAAAGAGCTCACTTCAACAAGATTCCAAGCTCCAGTGTGCCTGTTCCTGCTCCTGAATCCGATGTGTTACCTTCTTCTCAGTTGTAACTTATTTACAACTTAAGTGACAACATATTATTTATTTTAAAATGCCTACTTATTTACTTATAAGTAAACTTGTAAATGAACTCTTTATGATAAGCCAAGCACGCTCTTAGTTTCAATTCATAAATACAGGTGAAAAGAGAGACCTTTGGCTTAAATAGTTGATAGTGATCGTTTTACGCATTTCCAGTGTTTTCTTTTCACTGTAAGTTGCACATTAGCTTCACTTTCAAAGTGTGCCCCTTATGCTTGGTTTTAAATGTGAAGAGAAATAAATGAAAAGAGATATCTTATCTCTACCCAAGTATTTTCGAAGTAGGTTGTTTTGTTAGTTTTGTATCATTTTGATGTTATCATTTCTTTTGGGGAAAATAGGACCTAAAGTCCCGTAAACTTTACGTGAATGAATGCTGGGGTCTTCAACCAATTTTTCCATGTTCCCCAGTTCAATTTCAAGAGAAAGTAACAGCTTATACTCGGACAGTATAGTCAAAGTGTGTTGAATCAAGAGAAGACAGTAAACGTCTTTTGTAGCACTCAGTCCTCGCTGATGTATCTTGTTGATTTAAACCTTTATAAAATATCAAGTGATTATCACATGACACATTGTTACAAGGGTAAGATAGTAGTATGACTTCCTAAATACAACACATAAGAGATGGTTCATTCGGTTATGTTGTTGTGATTAAAAGAACTTTTACCAAATTATTTTTATTATAGATTACAATTCCCCCTTTTTTTGGGTTTGTGTAGCCTAAATTAATGACAGTTCATTATTCTAGAAGAGAAACAGTAGGAGCCTTGGAAATAAAATAAATAGGCCTTTACCTTAAACAGAAATTTAAAAAAAGAATCTATTGACCTCTTTTTCGTAATGGTTACTTGGACAACAGATGACGAGTCCACTCGCGTCCGCATGTGCAAATTTCAACACGTTTGGAGCGGAGATTCGGACTGAAAGGGATGATGTTTATGGATGTAGGAGATGCTCTACGACGTGGAACAAAAATATTCGAGCATCGGCGAAATAATCAAAGATGATTACATATAAACAAACAATCATAAACAAATTGAACAAAATAAGAACAAACTAGACTCAAACAAATAATATAGAATGAGAATTAAAGGAAACCAAATGTATTCTTGAGTGTGTAGAATTGCATTATATTCAAATGTTATAAGAGTTGCTTATTTTTAGAGTTTTGGCCGATGTGATAGCTGTTGGATAAGAATCACGTGGCCTTATCTTGCAGCCCGAAGCCTCACATCACTCGGTTAACTATGCATTTAATACATTGACAACGAGTTAGCCACCCTATACCTCCTTGGCTGAGAATCCTGACATTCATTATTGTAAACGTTATATCAATCATTCCTAGAGATTGTCTTTAGATCCTTTAAAAGACAGCAAGTACTTCAGTCTTAAAGGAGCTTCGGATGGGGCAGGTGCTTCGGCCAAAGAGAGCTTTGGATGGAGCGAGGGCTTCGGTTAAAATGAGCTTCGGGCATCAACTTCTTCTTTGACTTCTTTATTTTGACCAATTGGGTCTTTGTTGACTTAGTTAGAGTTGACTTACATCTCGACGTGAACTGTGACGTGGTCTTCAATTGGAGTCTTGGCTACGATGCGCAACAGAATCCATTGATGCTATTTTGTTGGAAGCCTGTTAAATGAAGCTGCCTGCAACCTCTTTCGAAATTCGGTCAAAATGGGCAGGGGGAGGAGACAACGGCGTGGGAGGGGCATAAGAACGCTTTCTTGTTTTTCTTTAGTTTTTGAATTAAAGAAAGGGTATACTTGTCTTTTTGACTAAAATCTGTAATTAATGTGCAAAACAGACTTTTTTACAATATTCTTTTTTTGGACGAAATCTCGTGGGACCCAAGGGCTACAAAACATAAAGGTTGGGGACTCTGATGCCAAGTAAATTTGGTTGTGAATCCAAGCCTTCGTGTATGTAAAGATTGAGATCTCCAATTCTATTTTCCCCTATCTTTGTAGACTAAGTTTCTCTGAATAGCTAAAGAAGTCCAAGTAAATGGAAATAACTGCTTCTTATCAAGGGGGAACAAACATATCTTGATATCTTGTTACATTAATCTTCATTTAACATGTTAAAAGAAGTGATGTTGCTTTCTCTGGCAGGTACTTTGAATCTAATGGCTGGAAGCTGGGATGGAAATTACGACCCGGGTGGTCAATCCGATGACAGCCTCCATTTCGATAGACTACATATTGAGCCTATTTATGATGCATTTATCTGCCCTTTGACTAAACAAGTAATGCGAGATCCTGTGACGCTGGAAAATGGGCAAACATTTGAGAGAGAAGCAATTGAGAAATGGTTCAGGGAGTGTAGGGAGAGTCGAAGACGGCTCGTTTGCCCATTGACTCTGAGAGAGCTAAGAAGCACTGAATTAAATCCGAGTATTGCTTTACGGAACACAATTGAAGAATGGAAGGCCAGGAATGAAGCTGCTCAGCTTGACATGGCTCGTAAATCATTATCGACGGGCAGCCCAGAAAATGATATTTTACAGGCTCTGAAGTTTGTCCAGCAACTTTGCCTAAACTATCTGTCAAATAAGCACGTAATCCGTAATGCGGAGCTGATACCATCGATAGCCGATATGCTGAAAAGCAGTAGTCGTCTGGTTCGGTCTAAGGCTCTAGAAACACTTCGTATCGTAGTGGAGGATGACTCAGATAATAAGGTTGTAATTGATTGACGTTTCATTGTATGTTTTGCTTATGTAAGTTAAGTTGTTATTTATTCTTCTTTTAACAGTTTTCTAGTTTTTCAGGAAATAATGGCTGAAGGGTACACTGTGCGCACGATAGTCAAATTCTTATCGCACGAGCAATCCAAAGAGAGAGAAGAAGCTGTTTCTTTGCTGCATGAGCTCTCGAAATCTGAATTATTGTGTGAAAAGATTGGTTCAGTTAATGGAGCAATTCTTATGTTAGTAGGAATGGCAAGCAGCAACTCGGAAAATCTTCTGACTGTTGAAAAGGCTGATAAAACCCTGGAGAATCTGGCAAAATGTGAGAACAATGTAAGACAAATGGCCGAAAATGGAAGATTGCATCCTCTTCTAACGCTACTACTTGAAGGTGTTGTAACTTGTAACCAACCTCCGTACTCTTTGCTTGTGTAGAACTCATTGTGTGCGTGTGTGTATATTATTTTGCATTTTTCTTTAGGGAATATTACAGGTGCTGATGAAGAGATGCTTGCATGTGATTAGATTTCGTTAGCCTGCTTGTTTTGTTTACATACAGGTGGAAGTTTATTTGCTGAGCATGATATGATGTTTGCAGTGTTATTTACTGTACCATGACATAAATTGGAAGAATTAAGGAAAATCAGGATGGAAACCAGTAAAAGCATGTTTAGTTCTTGTTGACCTGGGTCCTAGTCTCATTTGGGGAAAGGGTAAAATTTTGAGAGAGAGAGAGAGAGAGAGAGTTATTCAACTTCTTTTTCTAGCTGTTGTCCAGTACAGTTAATTTCACCAAACAAATAGAAGGGCATGTATGGCGAACTGTCTGTAAAGGATAACAATGCAATGAACAAAATTTTAACTTCTTTTTCTTAGTCGGTACTGCCTCGTAGTTCTGAATCTATCTTGTCAAAAATGGCATTAAGAGTTCTGTTGAATCGATGCAGGCACTCCAGAAACTAAATTGTCGATGGCCGCATTCCTGGGTGAGCTGGTTTTAAATAATGACGTGAAAGTCTTTGTGGCTAGGACAGCTGGTTCGTCCCTGATTAATCTCATGAAGAGTACTAACATGCAGTCGAGAGAGGCCGCTCTTAAAGCTTTAAATCAAATTTCTTCAGATGAATCAAGTGCCAAGGTCTTGATAGAGGCAGGTGTACTTCCACCTCTTGTCAAGGATCTCTTTACCGTTGGCTCGAACCAGCTGCCCATGCGTCTAAAAGAAGTTTCAGCAACAATTCTTGCAAATGTTGTGAGCTCAGGATATGATTTTGATTCCATTCCGGTTGGACCTGATAACCAAACTCTGGTTTCCGAGGAAATAATTCATAATCTTCTACATCTTATTAGCAACACGGGGCCTGCAATAGAATGCAGGCTTTTCCAGGTTCTTGTTGGGCTTACGAGTTCTCCAACAACTGTTTCCAGTGTTGTTTCTGCTATTAAGAGTTCAGGGGCTACTATTAGTTTGGTTCAGTTTATTGAGGCTCCGCAGAGGGATCTGAGGATGGCTTCGATAAAACTTCTTCAGAATCTCTCCCCATACATGGGTCATGAACTAACAGGGTGCCTACGTGGTACATCTGGTCAACTTGGCAGTCTAATAAGGGTAATATTGGAAAACATAGCGATAACTGAGGAGCAGGCAGCAGCCGTCGGGCTTTTGGCTGATCTTCCAGAAAGAGACGTGGGCCTGACGAGACAGATACTAAACGAAGGTGCGTTTGAGCTGTTCATTTCTCGTGTAATTAGGATCAGACAAGGGGAAATGAGAGGCAGCCGGTTCATGACACCGTATTTGGAAGGGCTTGTTAAGGTTCTTGCAAGAATTACATTTGCCTTGTCTGAAGAGTCAGGTTCTGCCCGTGCACTTTGTCGTGAACACAATGTAGTGGCGCTCTTTATTGACCTTCTACAAGCTAATGGGCTTGATAAGGTACAAATGGTATCAGCCATGGCTTTAGAGAACCTATCCCAAGAATCGAAAAATTTGACCACATTGCCTGAGCTTCCTACTCCAGGATTTTGTGCCTCGATCTTCCCTTGTTTAAGCAAGCCACCCGTCATAACTGGATTGTGTAGGGTTCATCGCGGGATGTGTTCGATGAAAGAAACCTTTTGTATTTTAGAAGGACATGCTGTTGAGAAGTTGGTCGAACTTCTCGACCACAACAATGACCAGGTCATTGAAGCATCGCTTGCAGCCCTGTCGACTCTTTTGGATGATGGGGTTGATATCGAGCAAGGAGTTCAGGTGTTAATGGATGCAGAAGGAATCAAGCCTGTTTTCGACGTGTTACTTGAGAAACGGACCGAGAGTCTGAAAAGGAGAGCTGTTTGGGCAGTTGAGAGACTATTGCGAACAGAGGATATAGCCTACGAAGTTTCAGGAGATCCAAATATAGGCTTAGCCCTCGTAGATGCTTTTCAACATGGCGATTATCGAACAAGACAGATAGCTGAGCGTGCCTTGAAGCACGTCGATAAAATTCCCAACTTCTCTGGCATCTTTCCAAACATGGGATAACCGTTTTGAAATGATTTATTAGATTGTTAGGCCGTGTATTTGTTGTTATTATCATCATTATCTCCACCTTTGTTTCTGAGGTTACAGATGCATCAGAAAGTATAGTATTTTGGCAAGAATTATGGAGTGTGGAGGGTGTTCTTTTTTTTTTTTTTTTTTTTATTTTTTCTTCTTTTTCATGAATTCCATACTGCACTGGCTTTTGAAGTTAAACGTGAGACTGGACATCAATTTTTCCCAGAATTTTAAGAAATCGTCGGCTGTTACAACTTGCACAAACACGGGGAAATGCTCACTATTGTATCTGTTTCATCCTCATTTTAATTGAGGCAGGAGAGAGCGATGACCCTTCCCACCTGCTAAAAGAAGTTAGGGTCGTCGATCTCTTCCTTAAAGATTGAGATGAGTTGACGTCCCTTAATAGTGCAAAACCATTTCCTGATGTTGAATTCCAAAAACACCCGCGACGTTCCCTAATGCGAAATATATTTTGTCAAATGGCTCCCTTTACAAAAAGCACGCATAAACTGGTTGTCCCTATGTTCAGTCATCATTGATGCAGAGAATATGCGGGGGAAACGATCCCTTTACAAAAAGCACGCATAAACTGGTTGTCCCTATGTTCAGTCATCATTGATGCAAAGAATACGCGGGGGAAACAAGTACACAAGTTAATTCTACACTTGTGAACGAATTACATTAGTACCAGACAAACATTCAGAAAAATAACTGAAGACAATAGCATGTACATTCAGAAATAACTCGACTCTCGAGTAAGAGACGACATAATGAATCAAGACAAATCATTATAGTAGTTATAAAAGCAGCACTGTCATCGTCTTTGTCAAGCATGAAGAAGCATCTAGATCGTGTGCCACGTGATTTTTTGAAACATGACTCCACTTCATTCCGTTGTCAGATACATCGCACATTGTCACGAAGTCCAACACCTGTCCGAATATCTTGAACATTTCAATCCCAAATATACTATTTCCATCAGTGACAAAAGCAGCATTCCAGTCCATTGGGGCATCAGGGTGCATTGAAACTTCTGTCCAAGTAAGATGCACGAGTTCAAGTTCCCAGAGCTTCCGAACTGCTTTGTTTCTTCTGCCTATTTGACCGTCTCCCTCACACCACGATACAGAAAGCATGAATAGCCGACTGTTACATGATATAAATTTTGGATAGTACTCGTGCACACGAGGTGGGCATGAAGTCGTTTCAAATGTAACCCAGTATCCTCTTTCTATATCGTAACCAACAAGGTTATCGCTTTCTGAGTAAACGTAGAAAATCCCATTACATACAACACCAGAACAAGCCACCCCAAAATCCAGAGGTACTTTCTGGATCTCCATCCATTTGTCGGATATTGAATCATAAATTTCCGCAGAATCTAGTGGTTCATCCCAGGATCCAAGACCTCCCACTGCAATCATCATAAAACTTTTACCATCTTTCGTATGCGCATTTTCATGTTTTTGTCCTATTGATTTGTATCGTTTTGTAACGGGAAAGAACGAATTATTATTTTCACCAAGGGAGTGTCCAAATTGGCTTCTAACTGAAAGTCTGCGAGGATCCTCATAAACATCTGATATACCACCAACTCTTGACCTGTAAAAACGTCGGTCTCGACTTTGCTGATTTCTAGCGATCAAACGATCTGGACTGATCAGAGAAATTCCTAAAATGGGGGATGATCTACTGTACTTCATGGGTGCAGCTTTGCGCCACAATTTAGTCAATGGGCTAAATACCAGAACGTCTTTATGTGTCTTAAATGAGCTTTTATCCACCCTTCCAAAGCTGGTCAAGCTAGAACAACCTCCAACGATGTAAATATCTTCCCCGATGCTTGTAACAGAAAACAAAAACCGTCCCTTAAGAATTTGAGCATCTATTTTGTGCCACACATCTAGGGAAACATCCAGGGCATGTATTTCCCCAGAACAATAACCATCTTTAACGGTACCAAACAGAAACATCCATGGACTTTGGAATAAACCTTCCCGTCTCATCTGCATGAACCGAGGCGATTTTGTCAAGTTTCTCCATTTCTTGCAAACAAGACGAGCGTTCATAAGACTTGTCACTGGGAGCCTCACCAAGCACAGTTCAAGAATGTCATCGGGAAGAAAAGTATTCACATTAGTGTTTTTTTGCATTTCTTCATATTCTGAAAGCCTTCTGCTATTCCTCCTCCAGAATCTCTCTTTCATCAAATAGGGAAAGCAATCTAAAGTTGCTTCCTTGTTGCCACATATTATTATATTGTACCCTTTCCCTTCTTCATTCACACTTGACTGCCTTCTACTTTTTGAATCTTTAGACTCTTCACCTATGTCATCACCTACTTTGCAACCTCTGACTCTTCCATAAAGAGTAAGACATCCCAACAACACGCCACTTGTATCATCCATTTCATCGCCTTCATTTCTGTGGTTCTTTATTTTCAGTTTCTGGCTCAAACTTCTGACGAGACGTTTTGACACACTTGAAGACTCAAATCCCCTACCAATAGGTTCTTCTTCTATTAATCTCTGAGACGTCACCATGTATCCTTATTTTCAAAAAACATATAAAAACATGAACTTTCTGCAATTCGGCTAGTGCTTATCTCATGCTTTTATTCACCTGCATGAACACATTGAAGAAAGTTAAAGCCACAAACAACCTATCGCGTAAAGGCAAGGAAGACAGAGACAGTTCTAACGAAAATGTAATCAACATGCAAGTAATATCCCCAACAGCTTTCTGAATCGCCAAGCGTGTATGGTCCAAACATCACACTCTGTCCAGTAGCAGAACATACACAAACAGCTAGGACACAAACTCACACCAAACAAACAGACAGAGATAGGGAGATTCGATGGTGTACTCTGGGAAACATCCTGGCTATCATGGGAAAATTAAAATAAAATAGAAAATTTAAGACTGAACATTTGGGATAAAATAATTGTCAAAGATTATCCCATCTCTAATAGCTTAACCTTTCAGATGAGGTTGCTCAACATTGTATCACAGCACACAAAAGACCTGAGTTCAAATGAATTTTGCCTGCTTTAAGATGAAATGGCGAAACAAGGATCCAAGCTAGGTTCTTCATGACAAAATCACAGACGTATTCTTCTCTTCCTAACTAGATTGAAGAAACCAAATAAATCCACCAACAATCAAGAAACCCCAGAAAAAACAAGAAAAAGACACAGAGTTACTGTTAACATTACCTCAACAAAAATAAAAACAAAATTAAGCACGTGCCAGAATAAGTCAAGAATCCAAGAAATGCAATTGCAGATCCATATACCCATTGAAACCCAGACTAAAATTCACAAAATCGCAATGAAAAATGTACTTAAGGACTCCACATATTCACATCAGAACCAGATATTGTGAATGGAAGCCGAAAAAGAGCTGGAAATCTTGGAAATCAACAAAAGAAGAAACATACCTCATTTTTTCATAACCCATTTCAAGATTCACTACCAAACAAGATCTCATCTGAACAAAATTCAAAATTTTCTAATCAGATCGTATAGATAAAACCTAGTCATTATGGTGTGAAAATAAGAAATTTATTTACTGGAATTCTTGATATATTGCCATTGTCTTTTTCTATCTAACCCGTTGGTTGGGAATAAATTATTAGTAAAGGTAAACGACCAACTCGATAAAGTGATGATTGTAAAAGTGACCCTTGAGATATCAATCAACTCTGCCTCCTTGGCTCCTTCCCATACTTAGCAACACCATCGTATTTGCCTCTTGTTTTTTTGTTGATGAATTTTTTCTGTTTCCTTTTCAATTAATGGGGTTTTATCATTATTAATGAGCATCCCAACCTATTTTAAAACTAAAAAGTTAGCCTTTGATTTTGGACACATCTCGAAATTCCAAACTTCTTGAAAATTGGATGATTCTAAGCCTTATTCTCATCTTTGACGACCATTATTTTCAAATTCTATATTCTATATATTTATTTTCATTCATACATTCATACAATAAAATATTATGCACATAAATTCAAATTTTTTTCATACTTTAATCATACATTCTCTTAGAAATCACTATTAAAAATTTATTTTTCTCAAGTAATGATTGTGCTAAGTTTGGGATTTTAATAGATATTTTTGATCAAAGTATTTGTAATTTGATTATAAATTGTACTTCAATATGAAGGGTAACATACACTACAATATTGTCTTGTAATTGCTCTTCGTCCGACTTGTTGCCTAAATTACAATACTGTTATCAGTTTCGTGTCCAAATTTTTAAATAATATTTCATAGAGTGCGATGTGTGTCGATGTTGTGTTCCATTTTTCATTTGATTTTTAAGAAAATAAATAAATATTCAATTTTGATAAATGATAAATAAAAAGAAGAGCGAGAAAAGAAAAGAAAACGAAAAAGATAGACACACGACCTAGTCGTGCCCCTTGAACCAGCCTCCAAACTTCATTGCTATTGATATTGACTATAAGCAACATAAACTACGATCTAAAAGCCTTCATAAGTGAGGGCATCACATATGAGTTTTTTAAAATAATTACATGTAATTTGGTTTCCAGTCACATATAGAAAGTTCACATAAAGTTGGTATAGCGCTTCCAAAATATCGGCACCCTTCAAAAACAATGTCTTTACAAACTTAAGCCTGGTTTGATTTAGGCCCTGTTTGACACTCATTTTG